>OX387434.1:2605645-2811661 GCA_947563755.1 Lochmaea crataegi | reverse complement strand
ATTTTAACAGTTTTGACAATTACTGATCATTTTTTACAATTTTTCAAAATTTTGACTATTTTAGACCATTTTTCCAAATTTTAACAATTATAGACCATTTTTGACAATTTTTTAACTCTGACAGGTTCTGACAATTATTGTCCATTTTTGACAATTTTTCAAAAATTATTGACCATTATTGACAGTCTTTTATAATTATTGACCATTTTTTCCAAATTTTGATAATATTTGACCATTTTTCAAAATTTTAACAATTATTGACCATTTTTGACAGTTTCTGACAATTATTTACTATTTTTAACAATTTTTCAAAAATTTTGACTATTTTCCCAAAATTTCGACAATTTTAAACAATTATTGACCATTTTTGACAGTCTTTTATAATTATTGACCATTTTTTCAAAATTTTGACAATTTTTGACCATTTTTCAAAATTTTAACAATTATTGACCATTTTTGACAGTTTCCTACAATTATTGACTATTTTTGGCAATTTTTCAAAAATTTTGACTATTTTTAACAATTATTGACCATTTTTGACAGTATTTTATAATTATTGATCATTTTTTCCAAATTTTTACAATTTTTGACCATTTTTCAAAATTTTAACAATTATTTACCATTTTTGACAGTTTCTGACAATTATTGACTATTCCTGACAATTTTTCAAAAATTTTGACTATTTTTCAAAAATTTCGACTATTTTTCAAAAATTTCGATAATTTTAAACAATTATTGACCATTTTTGACAGTCTTTTATAATTATTGACCATTTTTTCAAAATTTTAACAATTTTTGACCATTTTTCAAAATTTTAACAATTAATGACCATTTTTGAATATTTTTCAAAATTGTAACAATCTTTGACCATTTTTGATAATTTTTCAAAAATGTTAACCATTTTTCAAAATTATTGACCATTTTTTCAAAATTTTTACAAATATTGACCATTTTGGACAGTTTTTGACAATAATCGACCATTTTTCCAAATTTTTGACAATTTTTGAAAATATTTGGCAATTATTAACCTTTTTCCTCTTCCTATGTCGTAGCGGTTGGACCTACAAACCTGTAAATAATTTCCAGGTTTTTATCGAGACAGCTTATGTTATAAAATAATTTAACCAAACCCTCATTTATTTGCCCACCCGGTACAATAAGGGAATGATAATCATTAACAAGTATTTATTTGTTTAATAAGGAACTTTCCAATTTCTTTAATATATATTTTAATAGAAAAACCGTTTATTAAACATCAATTATTCATTGGTTCAATAGTACTAACAGATGTCACAGTTAGTTTATTCATTTTACCTAATTAATGAATTACAAATGATTAACCAGATTTCTGTCATTGTAAATGCAACAATTTCCTTAAACGAGTTAATGAATATCATTCAATTTTATTAATTGAATTGGTTTGTGCAACTGCTCGAGAAACCATTCAAATTTAATTATCCAACAAACGGTTAAATCAGGGACAATTTAAATTAACTTATTAACCTTTGAATTTCACTATTATTATAGGTACAATGCATTTTAACGTTCATACCACAATGTTGATGGATTTGGTTAGGCACGAAAATTTTTCTCGGTGTAATCAATTGATTTCGAAAGGAATGGAATTTCCATTTCATTAAAATTATCATCAAATTAGTTTATTGGAAAAGTTCTTAATACCGAAAGTCGACGTAGTCGTAGGAAAAACAATCTGGTCGACTGCCTTGTATTGGTTGGTTAGTCATTAAAATAGTTTCGTTTTAGCTTTGATGTAACATTGACACACTAACATTGCAACGCAGCACGGCGATATACGAGGAAAAATTTATTACATCATCAAAAATACCTTCATTAAAAAAAAATTATTTTATTTTGAAGACATCTCAAATATTTATTGTTGGATTTTGAGAAACAATGTTGGTTAATATTATAAAATCAACAGAGTATTTCTGATTAACTTTTCACTTATTTGTACAATTTTGTAATCCTCTTGTAGAGGAGATTGCAACAATGCAATAATGTACAGGGTGTTCCGTTGAAAAAATTGGTAGTGGTGCAGTGGGGGGTAGTACATAAGCGATGCGGTGCTGCAGAGCTCCCAAAAAATCTTCTAATTAACTAAAATATTTCCTTTTATCAAATATAAAATTTATAATATATTTTTTCTACAGTCGCGCGTAAAATGACTAATTACTGTATTCAAATGAAATCGTAAAGTCGACAAATGCCGATGATTGTTACTTTACGCTCTAGCACAAAAAAGGAATCTTTTTCGCTCGCTTATTTAATCAAACCACGCCCTCCCAATGTACTCAATTGGTGAATAATTAACAATTTATCAGATTAAAAATTAAATAAAATTATATGAAAATTCTCAAAAATTTTGAAATATGGTCAAAAATTGTCAAAAATTGTTAAAAATGGTCAATAATTGTCAAAAATGGTCGATAATTGTTGAAAAATTTTGAAAAATGGTCAATAATTGTCAAAAATGGTCGATAATTGTCGAAAAATTTTGAAAAATGGTCAATTGTCAAAAATTTTAATTTTTTTTTGAAAAATGGTCAAAAATCTTCAAATATTGTCAAAAATGGTCAAAAATGGTCAAAATGGTCAAAAATGGTCAAAAATGGTCAAAAACTGTCAAAAATGGACAATTATTGTCGAAATTGGTCAATAATTGTCGAAAAATGGTCGATAATTGTCAAAAACTATCAAAAATGGTCAAAAATTTTGAAAAATTGTTGAAATTTTTGAAAAATTATCAAAAATTTTGAAAAATTGTCAGAAAAGGACAATTATTGTTAAAAATTGTCAGAAAAGGACAATTATTGTTAAAAATTGTCATTTTGGAAAATAGTTGATAATTGTCAAAAATTGTTAAAGTTTTTGGTCAAAAATGGTCAATAATTGTCAAAAATAGTCAATAATTATCAAAAATGGTCAATAATTTTGAAAAATTGTCAAAAATGGCCAATAATTGTCAAAAACTATCAAAATTGTCAACAATGGACAATTATTGTTAAAAATTGTCAAAATTTTGAAAAAGTTGATGATTGTCAAAAATGGTCAATAATTAATTGTCTAACTAAAATGGTCAAAAATTTTGAAAAATGGTCCATAATTGTCAACAATTGTCAATAATTATCAAAAATGGTCAATAATATTGAAAAATGGTCTAAAATCTTGAAAAATTGTCAAAAATGGTCAAAAACTATCAAAAATGGTTAAAAATTGTCAATTATTTTTAAAAACTCAAAAATTGTTGAAATTTTGAAAAATGGTCGGTAATTGTCAAAAACTATCAAAAATGGTCAAAAATTTTGAAAAATTGTCAAAAATGGCCAATAATTGTCAAAAACTATCAAAAATGGTCAAAAATTGTCAAAAACTGTCAAAAATGGAAAATATTGTTGAAAATTGTCAAAATTTTGAAATATAGTTGATAACAAAATTTTGAAATATGGTCAAAAATGGTCAAAAATTTGGAAAAATGGTCCATTATTGTCAATAATTATCAAAAATGGTCAATAATTTTGAAAAATGGTCTAAAATTTTGGAAAATTGTCAAAAATGGACAATTATTGTCAAAAATGGTTGAAAATTGTCATCATTTTGAAAAATGGTCAAAAATTATCAAAAATTTGGAAAAATGATCACTAATTTTGAAAAATGGTCAATAATTGTCAACATTTTGAGAAATGGTAAATAATCGTCAAGAGTTGTGAAAATTTTGAAAAATAGTCAATAAATAATACGAGCCGTTTCCGAAAATCGATTTAAACTATTGAAAAATTGTCAAAAATGGTTAAAAACTATCAAAAATGGTTAAAAATTGTCAATTATTTTTAAAAACTGTCAAAAATTGTTAAAATTTTGAAAAATGGTCGGTAATTGTCAAAAACTATCAAAAATGGTCAAAAATTTTGGAAAATTGTCAAAAATGGCCAATAATTGTCAAAAACTATCAAAAATGGTCAAACATTGTCAAAAACTGTCAAAAAGGGACAATTATTGTTGAAAATTTTGAAAAATAGTTGATAATTGTCAAAAATTTTGAAATATGGTCAAAAATGGTCTATAATTGTCAAAAATGGTCAAAAATTTGGAAAAATGGTCCATTATTGTCAATAATTATCAAAAATGGTCAATAATTTTGAAATATGGTCTAAAATTTTGAAAAATTATCAAAAATGGACAATTATTGTCAAAAACTGTCAAAAATGGTTAAAAATTGTCATCATTTTGAAAAATGGTCAAAAATTATCAAAAATTTGGAAAAATGATCACTAATTTTGAAAAATGGTCAATAATTGTTAAAATTTTGAGAAATGGTCAATAATTGTCAAAATTTTGAAAAATAGTCAATAAATAATACGAGCCGTTTCCGAAAATCGATTTAAACACGTAATTTATAAAATCGATTCACTAAAAATCGATTAATATTACTGTAAAAATCGATTATAAGAAAATAATAATCGATTTAAATAAAAATCGATTATTTTCTAACATCCCTAGTCAGTAGATCTTTTTAAGGTTAATCATGATGAATAGCGAAAATGACGATTATTCTAGCACTCCTATTATAACCTAAGATAATATAAAAAACTTGTTTTCATTATTAAAAGGGCGACTGTGGAAAAAATTATGTGTTTTTCGAGCGTAAAGTAAAATTGCCGCTTTCGAAAGATCACATTCTTTCTCAAGCGGCAATCTGTTACTTTACGCTCTAATGGATGAATTTGAGTTTTTAGAGCACTGCTACATAATATATTTTTTTTATTTTCAAAATTTTTAAAAACCACCACAATATATAAATCGCCCAGTGTAAGTTGGCACTTGAGATATGCGCGAACAAAAAGTAACAGACACTGCTTGAATAAAGGTAGATAATTGAGCGGACTACTCTCGTACGACCCTCGCACTTTGTTTCAACATAATCGTAGGTACATGCCGGCTGCTTAGAAGTATTCATAAATAATCACTTAACAATAGGGTGTTTACAAATATTTATTTATCTTAATAGGAGATTACAAAGTTAGGATCTTATATTTCCGGACGGACTTTACTTAAATATTTTTAAATAAGATATTAACGTTTACAATAAATTACTAAATAAAATGAAAATTAAAAATCCCTAAAAGATAAAAACAAAATACTATTCACTAAGTTCCTTCGTTGTCTTCAAAATTTTAAATTCTGGTTAAACTACCATCTTCAGCATGACTGTCTTCAGAAAAATTAAAATCCCACTGAAAAATTCAAGTCTTTTATGTCGAATTGTATCCCTTTCTACTAATACTTTTCGATCATTTTTCGTTTTTCTCCATCTAAAACCTATCATGTGAATTTCCTTTCGTAGCGATTCCATACTACCTTCGTATTCAAATTCTACAGAAAACTGTTACCGTTACTAAAAACTACTATAATACTACTACGCCACTGGACATTAACCGTTTGCGGTCAAAACAGAGACTGGGATCCTTCATTTCAGTGAGCCTCGAGCGATCGGATGTTCTAGCGCGCATCTCAGAAGTCCAAACTTACACTGGGTGAGTTATACAAAAAAAGACTTCTCCTTTATAACAACAAAAACGTGATTTATCTGTGTGTGGTATTTAAATATAATATCGGAACATCAGTTGAAAAAAAAAACCTTCTATTACTATTTTTATTGTTTGTAAATGAAAAAAATTCGTATAATATCGAATTTCGATAAAAAAATACGCGTTTGCCATCTGCCGTATTAGAAAATAAAAGATCTTATTTCAATAGAAGTTCGTTGACGAATATCGTTTTCGACTAACACCTTTTGTTTAATCGTATCAGTTGCCTTTAGTTGATTTGACTGGACTATTAATTGAAATATTCGCGGATCAAGAAAAATGACATTTAAATGTGAATTTTAAAATAGTTTCCAAAATTTTTGATATAAATTAGTCTGAAGTATTTAAAAAGTTCCATTTTCTGGGGTTAATATTTTTATTTATTTATATATTTTTTTTAAATCTCACACCCTTCACTTTCGTATATCCTCGACTCTCGTATACGAAATATCGTTCATTATTTGAGAGTATGTATCTAAAATTCCAATTCAAAATTCTCATTATTATGGGCTCTACGATATTTTGACTTAACGCGTGTACTTTCGACTAGTAATAATATAAAACAAGTGCATAAAGCGATAAAAAGACAATTTATGCTCTTGTTGCATACAATATTTTTTCTACGTGCATACAAAAACCAAGAAAAACGTTATTGCACGACATAGGACTTTTGGGAAGGCTAGTGAACTCGTGAAACGTGTGATGTTACGAAAAAGCGTTCGTCACGCGATAACTCATTCAAGCGACTGTGCGCAATCTCTCTTGCCGCACTGAGCTCGCACACCTATAGTCAATTGTCAAAAATTGCCAAAATTTTGAAAAAATGGTTAATAATTGCCAAATATTGTCAAAAATTGTCAAAAATGGTCAATAATTGTCAACATTTTTGAAAAATGTTTGAAATTTTTGAAAAATTGTCAAAAATTTTTAAATATGGTTAAAAATTTGGAAACATGATCAAAAATGGTCAAAAACTGTCAAAATTTTGAGAAAATGGTTAATAATTGCCAAATATTGTCAAAAATTGTCAAAAATGGTCAATAATTGTCAAAGACGGTCAATAATTGTCAAAACCAATCAAAATTCGTCAAAAATTGTCAAAAAGGGTCCAGAAGGATCAATAATTGTTAAAATTTTGAAAAATTTTGAAAAATTGTCAAAATTTTAAAAAAATGGTTAATAATTGCCAAATATTGTCAAAAATTGTCAAAAACTGTCAAAAATGGTCAATAATTGTCCAAAATTTTGAAAAATGTATAAAATTTTTGAAAAATTGTCAAAAATGATCAATAATTGTCGAAGACGATCAATAATTGTCAAAACCAATCAAAATTCGTCAAAAACTGTCAAAAATGGTCCAAAACGATCATTAATTGTTAAAATTTTGAAAAATGGTCAAAAATTGTCAAAATTTTGAAAAAATGGTCAATAATTGCCAAATATGTTGAAATTTTTGAAAAATTGTCAAAAATGGTCAATAATTGTCAAAGACGGTCAATAATTGTCAAAATTCGTCAAAAATGGTCAATAATTGTTGAAATTTTTGGAAAAATTGTCAAAATTTTTTAAATATGGTCAGAAATTGTCAAAAATTTGGAGAAATGATCAAAAATGGTCAATAATTGTCAAAGACGGTCAATAATTGTCAAAACCAATCAAAATTCGTCAAAAATTGTTAAAAATGGTCCAAAAGCATCAATATTTGTTAAATTTTGAAAAATTGTCAAAAATTTTTAAATATGGTCAAAATTTTTGAAAAATTGTCAAAAATGGTCAATAATTGTCAGAACCTGTCAAAAATGTTCAAAAATTGTCAATAACTGTTAAAATTTGGAAAAATGATCTAAAATGGTCAAAATTTTTGAAAAATTGTCGAAAATGATCAATAATAGTCAAAATTGGTCAAAAATTGTCAAAATTTTGAAAAAATGGTCATTAATTGCCAAATATGTTAAAATTTTTGAAAAATTGTCAAAAATGGTCAATAATTGTCAAAGACGGTCAATCATTGTCAAAATTCGTCAAAAATGGTCAATAATTGTTAAAAATTGTCAAAAATTTGGAAAAAGGATCAAAAATTGTCAAAAACTGTCAAAATTTTGAAAAAATGAGTAATTGCCAAATATTTTCAAATATTGTCAATAATTGTCAAAAACTGTCAAAAATGGTCAATAATTGTAAAAAATTTTGAAAAATGTTTAAAATTTCTGGAAAAAAATTGTCAATAATTGTCAAAGGCGGTCAATAATTGTCAAAACCAATCAAAATTCGTCAATAATTGTTGAAAATTGTCAAAAATTTTTAAATATGGTCAAAAATTGTCAAAAATTTGGAAAAATGATCAAAAATTGTCAAAAACTGTCAAAATTTTGAAAAAATGGTTAATAATTGCCAAATATTTTCAAATATTGTCAATAATTGTCAAAAACTGTCAAAAATGGTCAATAATTGTAAAAAATTTTGAAAAATGTTTAAAATTTTTGAAAAAAAATTGTCAAAGACGGTCAATAATTGTCAAAACCAATCAAAATTCGTCAAAAATTGTCAAAAATGGTCAATAATTGTCAGAACCTGTCAAAAATGCTCAACAATTTTCAATAACTGTTAAAATTTGGAAAAATGATCTAAAATGATCAAAATTTTTGAAAAATTGTCAAAAATGATCAATAATAGTCAAAATTGGTCAAAAATTGTCAAAATTTTGAAAAAATGGTCAATTATTGCCAAATATGTTGAAATTTTTGAAAAATTGTCAAAGGCGGTCAATAATTGTCAAAACTTGTCAAAAATGGTCAAAAATGGTGAAATATTGCCAAATTTTTTGAAAAATAGTGAAAAATTCATGAAAAATGGTCATTCTATTGTGCATAAGAAGCAAGCTTCTGTCGGCGGTCCAACGACCGCTCACCTTTTTTTAGGTTGCTTTAAATGGATCAAAAATGGCGTCGATTTGATTGTTTATGTTTGTCATGATAACAAAACGCTAAGTAAAATGACAGATGAGTGCAATCTGCAGAGCCATTAGCGGAAATATTTAAAATTAGCGTTAAAAAACTACTTTATCTCACTTTTTTTAAACTGTTTAACAAATCCCTATTTTAATGTACGAAAATCGATTAAAAAAAACGTCACTTTTATTAATGATTGTAGAAAAAATTACATTTTCGCTATATTTTTTTACTTGCTTGGAGGTACACCAGTCCATAAATAGCTTGTATTGGAGGTTTCGATTTTTCCGGTAATAAATCTATCATGGTTAGCTTTATCTGTTATTTCAGGCGGAGTAACATACATTATTTCATCTGATTCAGGCTCCATAACTGACAAGTTAACTTCAAACAAACATCAAAATACGACAACTTATTATTGAATTTGCAGACATTGACAACTACTGCTAACAATTTATTCTTATACTGACGTTTAATGGTGTTGTTTATTTGTCAATTAGGGCGCCAGCTAGCGTGGAAACGTAAAATTTATTTACTCGGCTAGCCGTAGAAAAGGTAACTTTCTCGTCTCCGTAAAACGTCATTTTTGACACAATCGGATAAAAATTTTTTCTAAACTTCATAAAAAAAGGAAGAAAAAAGGAGAGAAGGAAGATTAAAAGTTACATAACTACAGGTAGCAAATTAAAAAAATATTAGACACGACTATGACTATTTGCATTAAACTGTGAGGATTCTACGATTCCAGAATTTATTTTGTTTAGAATTTGTTCGGTTATATTTTTCAGTTGAATAAATAAATCGAAACATGCGGATGTTTTTAATGAGGTTGTATCATTAATTTCGGGTATTAATATTGATTCGATCGAATTAAATTACATTTACGCTTGAGTTGGCACGAAATCATCTGAACGTTTGTAAGCATATATTAAAAAACGATAAAAACACCGAAATGGGCAAAATAGAGTAAAGACTTAATTTCTTCGACAAGCCGCCAATTTCGTTTAATGACATAAGAGAATGTAGATTTTATAGATCAAGTAAAGTTTGTCTTAAACCAAATGCAAACTTTTAAATTCTCGTTTGTTAATTATCGTATAATCCCTGTATAATTGTCGGAAATGTTTACTACTCATAAATCACTTTACACAACACCGGCAAAATTGAAGGAAATCGTCCATGTGTACTGTGTACTATAGTTGACAACACAAAGTTTAACCTTCCAGAATGATCTCTATGAGTTAGTTTATGAGGTATTTAAGAAAACGCAAATTTTTTAAAGTTATACTTCTAATACGACTTCCAACAAAGTTGCGTTAAACGTTTATCGCAAGAAAGAAAGATACACAAAGGTAGAAAGTAGGAGAGAGAAAGAGAGTGAGTCCTTCGGTAGTCGATAACAGATGGCAGTGTAAGTACTCTTTTTATTATTTAAAAAGTAATTTATTAAGAGATTGTAATTTTGAAATTTCCTTCTCATGACCAAAATCTTCGGCATTTATCAACAAATGATAGTGTAAGTAAACTTTTTTCTTAAATAAGGTAACTTTTAAAATTTAATTCACTAAAAAATTCCTTTTTTGGAAATTTCTTCATATGACCAAAACCTTCGGCATTCAATGACAGATGGCAGTGTAAGTATTCTTTTCAAGGGATACTTCTAATGCGACTTCCAACAAGGTCGCGTTAAACGTTAAAGAGAGAAAGAATGATACACAAAGGTAGAAAGTAGGAGAGAGAGAAAGAGAGTGAGTCCTACGGTATTCGATAACAGATGGCAGTGTAAGTACTCTTTTTAAAAAGTAATTTATTAAGAGATTGTAATTTTGAAATTTCCTTCACATGACCAAAATCTTCGGCATTTATCAACAAATGATAGTGTAAGTAAACTTTTTTTCTTAAATAAGGTAACTTTTAAAATTTAATTCACTCAAAAATTCCTTTTTTGGAAATTTCTTCATATGACCAAAACCTTCGGCATTCAATAACAGTTGGCAGTTTAAGTATTCTTTTTAAAAAGTAATTCATTCAGAAGCTGCAATTTTGAAATTTCCTTCAAATGACCAAAATCTTCGGCATTCATCAAAAAAAGACAGTGTAAGTAAACGTTTTTTCTTAAATAAGGTAACTTTTAAAATTTAATTCACTAAAAAATTCATTTTTTGGAATTTTCTTCATATGACCAAAACCTTCGGCATTCAATGACAGATGGCAGTGTAAGTATTATTTTCAAGGGATACTTGTAATGCGACTTCCGACAAGGTCGCGTTAAACGTTTATCGCAAGAAAGAAAGGTACACAAAGGTAGAAAGTAGGAGAGAGAAAGAGAGTGAGTCCTTCGGTAGTCGATAACAGATGGCAGCGTAAGTACTCTTTTTAAAAAGTAATTTATTAAGAGATTGTAATTTTGAAATTTCCTTCACATGACCAAAATCTTCGGCATTTATCAACAAATGATAGTGTAAGTAAACTTTTTTTCTTAAATAAGGTAACTTTTAAAATTTAATTCACTCAAAAATTCCTTTTTTGGAATTTTCTTCATATGACCAAAACCTTCGGCATTCAATGACAGATGGCAGTGTAAGTATTATTTTCAAGGGATACTTCTAATGCGACTTCCAACAAGGTTGCGTTAAACGTTTATCGCAAGAAAGAAAGATACACAAAGGTAGAAAGTAGGAGAGAGAAAGAGAGTGAGTCGGTAGATCCCAAGCACATGCGCGTTTGTCTCAAAGAAACAATATGATTTCACTAAAAATCAATTTCTACCTTTTCCTATTTTCATTTCCACATTACGAAGTATAACTTCTTCTGCGCGGAGGGACTGCACGTACTAATTTTTTTATGTCACCCCGTATATTACTGTTTCGATTTCGGTTTCATTTATGCAGACCTTATTATGTTCACGAATAAAATTTAAATGACATAATAACTCTTGTATGAATAAATAATATTCCTAATAGAAGTGTGCGAAAAAAAAATTACGTTGTCGGTCATTACAAAGGTCAATAATAATAATTGGCAAGTTCAAAGAACTCGCAAGACGATCCATTTCATTCGAACAAATCCGAACGAAAGTAGATTCGAGTGTTCGGTTACCAGTTACTATGGAAACAATAGGTGAATCACGTTTAAAAAAAAACTATTTCTAGATGTCATTCTCCTCGGTTTAAGACTGTTTTTCCTTTCGGTGAGTCTTCATCACACAAAATGATGAGGTATTGGAGGTGTATACGCATGCGTATTAATAACGCACGGCCAGAATATTTCGCCTCGTGGCTTATGACACTGGTATATGAAAATACTTGGTATAGTTGAAATATTTATACTTTCAATTAACGACATGAAACATAGTTTGTAACGCCAATGGCATGAAATGGTCGTTACGAGGCGACATAGATAAACAAGACCGATTTTGGTTTCTGCGCAAGACAGTTGGCAAACTTCACGTTGCTTCTTCTTATGTGAAACGGAGTCTACCACACCACCCACGACCCCCTTCTGATTGGAGCTTAGAGTGGACGTGAAGCTCAAAATTCGAGAAAACAAAGAGTACCGCTTCCAGAAAGAGGAGCGGGAACAATATGAATTGGATATTTATAAATTAACTTGCTCACTATGTAAATAATATGAGTCACTAAAAACGTATGGAAATTATGTTGATTTTCATTAAGCATAAATGAAAATAAGGTTGTCGACCTTTAATAACAGAAAACTGTAAAAAAAGCCTATCACACGAAATGCTAATTTTAGTATGTTGATTTATTTAAAATAATCTATACTAAGAAAAAATATAATTAATAATTGTAGCTTTTCATCCACATAACTAAATAAACTATGTTTATTTGGTTTGCAAAAATGTCATTACAATTTCAAATTCGTTATATATTTTACATATATGAAATTTACTAGTAGATTTTTTTTCAACCAATATCCACACTTACAGTGAAATATGGTGCAATATTTGATGGAATATATGAGTCACTGTAAGTGATTTTTTTATCACTCTGTTCATTGACTTCGAAGCATCAAATTGAATTGAAACTTTGCACACTTAACAATAACCGAAAACAATATCCTTAACAGGATCATCAGGATTAACGATACATTTATTAAATTTCCATACACTTTCCTTACTATAATTTTCTCTCATAAATACATGTAGGTAGTACACAATAAATCTTGATTACTGAAGTTATTATATTAAAACACACAGCATTTCACTAACTTTTAATGAATAAGGTAGAAAGTAGGGATGGCGATCTGAAATCGATTAATCGGATAATCGATTCCTCGGACCGAATAAATCGATTTTTTAAATCGATATGTTGTATTGAATCGATTCAGTGAATCGATATTTCACCCATTAAAATCGACTTTCGATTTTTTTTTGTGTTATTGGTAGAGCGGCTTTCTTTTCAATTGCCCCGGCAACATCGCAAGTAGTGATGAGAGCGGAACCGCTCGGATCCCAGTAGACTCGACAGACACTGTTGCTTTTTTTTCAAACTCTATAAGTAGGCATGTTATTATTTTGTTATAATCGATTTTTAATTATCGATTTTTCGAGTAATATTAATCGATTTTGTATAAATTACGTGTGTTTAAGGAGTGGATGATCTGAAACGGCTCTCGTATTATTTATTGACGATTTTTCAAAATTTTGATACCTTTTGACGATTATTGACCATTTCTCAAAATTATTGACCATTTTTTAACAATTGACAGTTTTTGACAAAAATCGTCCATTTTTAAGAATTAATTGACAATTATTGACAGTTTTTCAACAATTACTGATCATTTTTAAAAAATTATTGACCAATTTTGACAGTTTTGCAACAATTACTAATCATTTTTCAAAAATTATTGACCATTTTTTAACAATTTTTGACAGTTTTTGACAAAAATCGTCCATTTTTAAGAATTAATTGACAATTATTGACAGTTTTTCAACAATTACTGATCATTTTTAAAAAATTATTGACCAATTTTGACAGTTTTGCAACAATTACTAATCATTTTTCAAAAATTATTGACCATTTTTTAACAATTATTGACCAATTTTGACAGTTTTTTAACAAGTATTGACCATTTTTTTAAAAATTATTGACCAATTTTGACAGTTTTGCAACAATTATTGACCATTTTTCAAAATTTTAACAATTATTGACCATTTTTCAAATTTTTTTTTAAATTTTCGATTATTATCGACCACTTTTCAAAATTTTTGACAATTATTGACAATTTTCAGCAGTTTTTGACAATAATTCACAATTATTGACCATTTTTTAACAATTATTGACAGTTTTTGACAAAAATTGTCCATTTTTAACAGTTTTTGACCATTATTGACCAATTTTGACAGTTTTTCAACAATTACTGATCATTTTTTCAAAATTATTGACCAATTTTGACAGTTTTGCAGTAATAACTGATCATTTTTTAAAAATTATTGACCATTTTTTTAACAACTATTGACCAATTTTGACAGTTTTGCAACAATTATTGACCATTTTTCAAAGTTTTTTAACAATTATTCATCATTTTTTAAAAATTATTGACCATTTTTTACAATTCTTGACCAATTTTGACAGTTTTTCAATAATTATTGACCATTTTTCACAATTACTGACCAATTTTGACAGTTTTGCAACAATTACTGACCATTTTCCGAAGTTTTCAACAATTATTGATCATTTTTTTTAAATTATTGACCATTTTTCAACAATTATTGACCAATTTTGACAGTTTTGCAACAATTACTGACCATTTTTCCAAATTTTTCAACAATTATTGAACATTTTTTAAAAATGATTGACCATTTTTCAACAATTATTGTCCAATTTTGACAGTTCTTCAACAATTATTAACCGATTTTGACAGTTTTTCAACAATTATTGACCATTTTTCCAAATTTTTTGACCATTTTTGGCCATTTTTCAAAATTTTCATAATTATTGACAATTTTCAACAGTTTTTGACAATTATTGACCATATTTCAAAATTTTTGACAATTTTCATATAATTTTATTTGATTTTTTTTCAATCCGATAAATATCGTTAACGAATAAATCCCTTAGGTTTATTATCGAAATATATACGAAAAGCATGTCCATTTTTAAAACAACCAAAAAAAAATCAACGATCTTTTCGCAGAAATCGATTTATTTTTTATTAAAATCGATTTTTTCGACAAACCCATTAATTTTGAATAAAGAAAAATCGATTTTTATTTTATCGATGATTCTTTTCCATTAATCTCACACATTCCTAATCCGATACTTTGTGATAATAATATGGTAATAAAAAAATAATTGTTATTATTATCGAATTCCCTGAACATAAAAAAAATCCCCAATTTTACTGATAAAAGATCCCGGAGAGAGATTGTTTATTTAGGGGTACCTTTCTTGTTGTTTTTCAATAAAAAAGATCGATTTATATTTAAATCGTAAAAAATACAAACTTGAAAAAAATCGATTTTTATGAAATCGATCTTTTAGTCCTCGATTTTTTTATGTATCGATTCATCAGGTTACGATTCGAATCGATTTAAAAATCGATCTTTTTTAGAAAGAATCGCCATCCCTAGTAGAAAGTTTTACAAGCATTGAACTAACAAAGCTGCACATGTGCTTATATTGTTTATTACTTCTATTAACATAACCATACTTCTTCTTTTATATAGAACCTACTACGCGCCTTTTCACAGCTACGTTCAGAGAACACATTTATAATCTTAAATGGTGTGACGCCATCTATGAACATGGAGTACATTTAGAATGACTGCTAAATCATTTTATTGAACCAGGACCATTAGAGACATTACTTTTGATACACTTTACCAGTAGGATTAATTAGCGTTTTTAACGTGTGAAAAATCGTATCTTCAACCTCTCTAAAAAGGTAATGGTCCATCTAAATGAGAAGGGCTGTTTTGAGCGCCATTTTTTAACCACCAATTAGGCATTAAACAAATTACTATGTCACCCGAGACCTTGAAAAAATATGCGCATAGCTTTTAGTCTAATTACAAATTGTGGAAAATTCTGCGAGAGATGAATTTTAGATGGGAAAAACTAAATAGAAAGTCGCTTTTAATTGGAAAAGATGATATTGTATGTTGGAGATGGAATTATTTCGATCAATAAGGGATTTTCGCAATGAAAATGGAAGAGGAACGACTGATAATTACGCATATTGGAAGTACAGATGGATTTTTGAAAGATGGTTTGTTGGCATTTGAGTCAATTCACACCGGAGACTATCAAGAAGATATGAAAGCTGATGTTTTTCAGGACCATTCTTTGCACAAATAATAACTCTAATTCCGCCCAACTCGGTAATTGTTTTGGGCAACACTCCTTATCATTCAAGGATTTTAGATAAAGAAATTACATTTAAAGTAGATTTGTTAAAAGAACTGCTGGCAATTGTAAATATACTGTAATGTGTGTATGGGGTAATGAGGTTAATTATTTTTTTATTATTATTGAATTGTGATTTTATTGCATTAATAGTTGGGCGCCAATATTTATTTAAAAATAAAATAAATATGAAGTATTGAATACAGTTAATGATCTCTTTATTTTTTTTTTATATAACTCCACCTATTAAAATTTTATTAAATTTACCTGACCTTTCTTTCTCAGTACAACCCTGTAACTTACTCTTATAAAGCACGAAACTGCCTATCTCAGACGGATTCGTTAGTTGTGTTTGGAGTCGACGCTCTACGCACTCTTATTAATTATCTCCAAAATGGCTGTTCAATAATAGACAAGTTGTTGAATTAAACGAAGAAATATCATATTTTTATTGAGAAACAAAATCTAACACAGTGGCAGTGTTAGTCCTTCTTCTTTAGATGCTCAGGGAATTAGCATCGGATTCCAATCTATTTTCTTTCCTTGTCACTTCAGGAAGAAAAATTTGTTGTCCATAAACAAATTGGTGAGATTTTTAAAAGAAATCTTGTTGATTTCTTTGCACGTGAAGAATTTTAAATTTACCACACTTTTAAACTTCAAAATGTTCTCCTGTCAAAAATCAAGGCTCGTAACGTTTGACGTGGCACGTGACGTTTGACGTAGCACGTGACGTTTGACGTGGGGGTGGGCCTAAATTTGTAGGTGGGTCAATTACTTAAATTTGGGGCGTGGGCCAATATTTGGGGGAGAAGGTTGGGTGGCTTTGGTGAGCTTTTCAGGAGTGCATGCGCATTTCCGCTGGGCTAGAACTCGCTTAGTATATCTACTGTTATCTAGCTGAAATGGGACATTGTAAATTGCACGAATACAACTAAATTCGTACAACTTAAATTAGTTAACCACACAGAAATTATAAATTTGAACACATTGTAAACGATCCCATCTCTAATGGTTTTAAAAAGAGGCATAAGTATATGATTTTTGTTAAACGTATGGAATTAGAAATGAATATTTCCCATTTAATTCTGAAACCAGAGTTAACTAAAGATATTGTCATGCTGAGCCAATTTGGGCCATTCGTTGTGTGAAGTTTTTTCAACTTCTGTGATTTCTGGTTAGGCGATGATTGATGTTGCAATAATTTGGACAGTCTAATGGAAAACCAAACACGCAACTCTCTAATCACACACCTCACAGACTATATTTTTTATCGTACATTTTCCAGATTTATATTTTCTATTCCAAAAAAAATCTTAGACAGCAGATATTTACCATTCGTGTTATATTGGATTTTTTGTCGTTCTAAGTAATTTTTTTTTAAATATTTTCACGCAACAGAACAGAGCAAACGGAATTAGCTCTGAATTGTCTAAAGGGGACAAGTCTAGTTACGAACCAGTAATTAATTTTAATTATACTGCGAACGGTCACAGAACCGCAGATCACCTCTCAGAACCTGGCCGAAAATATAATAATTTAAAAACCAAAATAGATAATTTAAATATTTTCTTTGTGCAACATTAATTATTTATTTTGGGAAATTAAACCACAATCTGATTTTATATATTTTGATCCAACGTTTCGGTAGCGTTCCAGCTATCGTTATCAAGAAAAATTAAGTTTTATAAAAATTTTGTCCTTATCTGACACTAATGAAAACTTTTGTCAGCTTGGCATTTGATAATATTTTGAAGTTTAAGATTGCAAGAAATTGTTGTTAAATTTTTAAGGTTATAAGTAGATTATATTCTTGATAAAATGTGAATAATAAAATATCTTTTGTTTTGACATTTTAACAATATTAGGATAAAAAATAAAAATAAAAAAAGGTAAGCGGTAAGCTTCTTATGCACAATAGAATGACCGTTTTTCGTGAGTTTTTCACCATTTTTGACAGTTTCTGACGAATTTTGACAATTATTGACCGTCTTTGACAATTATTGAGCATTTTTGACAATTTTTCAGAAATTTTAACACATTTGGCAATTATTGACCAGTTTTTCAAAATTTGGACAATTTTTTTCAAATTTTAATAATTATTGTCCATTTTTGACAATTATTGACCAATTTTGACAGTTTTGACAATTATTGATCATTTTTGACAATTTTTCGAAAATTTTGACCATTTTAAACCATTTTTCCAAATTTTAACAATTATTGGCCATTTTTGACAATTTTTGAGCATTTTTGACACGTTCTGACAATTATTGACAATTTTTCAAAAATTTTGACAATTTTTAATAATTATTGACCATTTTTGACAATTTTCCGGAAAATTTAACCATTTTTCAAAAATTTAGTGAATTTTTGACAATTATTGACCATTTTTCCAAATTTTTGACAATTTTTGAAAATATTTGGCAATTATTAACCATTTTTTCAAAATTTTGACAGTTTTTGACGATTTTTCCAAATTCTTGCCAATTTTTTAACATATTTAAAAATTTTTGACAGTTTTTGACGAATTTTGACAATTATTGACCGTCTTTGACAATTATTGACAATTTTTCAAAAAATTTAACATATTTGGCAATTATTGACCATTTTTCAAAAAATTCAACATATTTGGCAATTATTGACCATTTTTTCAAAATTTTTACAATTTTTAACCATTTTTCAAAATTTTAACAATTATTGATCATTTTTGACAATTTTTGACGAATTTTGACGAATTTTGACAATTATTGACCGTCTTTGGCAATTATTGACCATTTTTTCAAAATTTTGACAATTTTTGTAACTTTTTTTCAAATTTTAATAATTATTGTCCATTTTTGACAATTATTGACCAATTTTGACAGTTTTGACAATTATTGATCATTTTTGACAATTTTTCGAAAATTCTGACCATTTTAAACCATTTTTCCAAATTTTAACAATTATTGTCCATTTTTGACAATTTTTGAGCATTTTTGACACGTTCTGACAATTATTGAAAATTTTTCAAAAATTTTGATAATTTTTAATAATTATTGACCATTTTTGACAATTTTCCGAAAAATTTAACCATTTTTCAAAAATTTAGTGAATTTTTTACCATATTTAAAAATTTTTGACAGTTTTTGACGAATTTTGACAATTATTGACCGCCTTTGACAATTATTGACAATTTTTCAAAAAATTTAACATATTTGGCAATTATTGACCATTTTTCAAAAAATTTAACACATTTGGCAATTATTGACCTTTTTTTTGAAATTTTGACAATTTTTAACCATTTTTCAAAATTTTAACAATTATTGATCATTTTTGACAATTTTTCACGAATTTTGATTGGTTTTGACAATTATTGACCGTCTTTGACAATTATTGACCATTTTTCAAAAATTTTAACCATTTTTGAAAATATTTGGCAATTATTACCATTTTTTTTTAATTTTGACAGTTTTTGACAATTTTGGATTATTTTTCCAAATTTTTGACAAATTTTGACCATATTTAAAAATTTTTGACAATTTTTCAAAAATTTTAACAATTTTTGACCATTTTTGACAATTTTTGACAATTGTTCACACCTATAGGTGTGCGAGCTCAGTGCAACAAGAGAGATTGCGCACAGTCGCTTGAATGAGTTATCGCGTGACGAACGCTTTTTCGTAACATGACACGTTTCACGAGTTGTCGGCATGAAAATCGTTGGTAACGCCAATGGCATGAAACGGTCGTTACGAGGCGACCGACTTTGGTTTCTGCGCAAGACAGTCGGCAAACTTCAAGTGGCTTCTTCTTATGTGAAACGGAGTCTACTTCTGTCGTTCCTGTTCTTCAAAACAACGTCCTCTTTTACAATTTTGCATTATACACTATATGCGTTTGGATTATTATGATCTTTTGTTGGTAAACAAATTTTGTGTAATTGAGATGTTAAGATGTATATTTATGATACATGAATAGAACCCGTTATATACTTGATTATGTATATTAAAAATTTTAACGTGCGCAAAATGTACCTACAGTAAATATGCGACAGGACAATTATTATAGGAAGCCTGAGAAATATTGTTGATAGAACATTTTATAATTATGTCGGTATATGAGGAAAACATTGAGAATTTTCCTTAATAGCAACGTCACGATATTACACTTCTTGGGAGGATCAAATATTAGAAAAAAATTTTCTAATTAACAATAAAAATTGAAATAAACAACGGGGGAGCACTATAGCCTATTGGTTCCTATAAAGCTCCATTTTACCATAACTTTCCTTTTCCTGTAAAACACTGACACGTCAACTTCAAATGGCTTGTAAGAAAGAATGAGATGTCAGATTAAAATGGAATTTGATAAATTAAACGTTTGATTAGAGCAAAAATTTGAGTTTTGCTGGTGTCTGGTAAATGGGGTTCCTTGATCAGAAACCATTTGTCCTGAAGGAAATTTATGTAGGAAGATCGCAGAATAATTTCCTGAATTATCTTAAATTTTAATTTAGGGGGCGTCCATAAATTACGTGAGAAATTTTTTTGTGATTTTTCGACTCCCCCGCCCCCACCCTGGTGAGATTTCGTAAGATTTTCCTTTACTCCCTCCCCACGTGAGATTTTTTAAAATGAGTTTTGGCTGTAAACCCGTTGGATTTAAAAAAAAATCGAAGAGCAATTGAGCTGCTCTACGGGGTTCGGGCGAATACGACAAACACTATTGTGTCGAATTTCGCCATATTTTTACTTTAGAATTTTTTTTTTACTCTAATTTAACTTTACTTTCATGCAATTTTACATGGTTTTCTATTGAAAAAAAAAAATTACGTGATATTTGTTAAAACCCCCTCTCTCCCCCAAGTGAGATTTGGAAATATTTTACTTGACCCCCTCCCCCCCTTGAACACCTGACGTAATTAATGGACTCCCCCTCAATACTCTTGAGGTGTTAGTAGTACTGGAATCTTTTTTTTTATAAAACTAATTCTGCTCCAAACCATTAAGGTTTGCGCGCACTAGACCGACACGGCCGACAACGGACCGCGCCGCAACGGAACGCGAATTTATTTTTACCTGGTACGTAAATGAAACCACGCATACGTATCGGCAACGGACAGCATCGCCCTGGCCAGCTGTTGGCGGAACTATTGGGCGAGAATATTTTAGTGGGCGCTTATTGGTGGACGTCATTTATCTCAAGATTGATGAAGAAAGGCTCATTTTGCTTGTTGTTTTTAACAAGGAAAATTTCTCCTGATGCGTTTCTGTCTTCCTTTTCCTGAAAATTTCGTGAACCAATTTTCGCTTTTTCTTGATTACGTTCCTCTTCTTTGCAGAGGAAACTAACAACTATTTTGTGTTCTACATCCATCTCCAACAAAATTTTTGTTGCGACTGGCTGGTGGCTGGAGATAGGGATGGCGATTCTTTCTAAAAAAGATCGATTTTTAAATGGAATCGAATCGTAACCTGATGAATCGATACATAAAAAAATCGAGGTCTAAAAGATCGATTTCAAAAAAATCGATTTTTTTCAAGTTTGTATTTTTTACAATGTAAATATAAATCGATGTTTTTTATTGAAAAACAACAAGAAAGGTTCCCCTAAATAAACAATCTCTCTCCGGGATCTCTTATTAGTAAAATTGGGTATTTTTTTTAAGTTCAGGGAATTTGATAATAATAAAAATTATTTTTTTATTACCATATTATTATCACAAAGTATCGGATTAGGAATGTGTGAGATTAATGGAAAAGAATCATCGATAAAATAAAAATCGATTTTTCTTTATTCAAAATTAATGGGTTTGTCGAAAAAATCGATTTTAATAAAAAATTAATCGATTTCTGCGAAAAGATCGTCGATTTTTTTTTGGTTGTTTTAAAAATGGACATGCTTTTCGTATATATTCCGATAATAAACCTAAGAGATTTATTCGTTAACGATATTTATCGGATTGAAAAAAAATCAAATAAAATTATATGAAAATTGTCAAAAATTTTGAAATATGATCAATAATTGTCAAAAATTGTTGAAAATTGTCAATAATTGTTGAAATTTTGAAAAATGGTGAAAAATTTTCAAAAATGGTCAAAAAATATGGAAAAATGGTCAATAATTGTTGAAAAACTGTCAAAATTGGTCAATAATTGTTGAAAACTGGTCAATAATTTTTAAAAAATGATCAATAATTGTTGAAAAAATGGTCAGTAATTGTTGCAAAACTGTTGAAATTGGTCAATAATTGTAAAAAATGGTCAATAATTATTGAAAAACTGTCAAAATTGGTCAATAATTGTAAAAAATGGTCAATAATTAAAAAAAAATGATCAATAATTGTTGAAAAATTTGGAAAAATGGTCAATAATTGTTGCAAAACTGTCAAAATTGGTCAATAATTGTCAATTAATTGTTAAAAATTGACGATTTTTGTCAAAAACTGTCAATAATTATTAAAAAATGGTCAATAATTATTAAAAAATGGTCAATAATTGTCAAAAACTTCTGAAAATTGTCAATAATTGTCAAAAATTTTGAAAAGTGGTCGATAATTATCGAAAATTTTTAAAAAAATTTGAAAAATGGTCAATAATTATCAATTATTGTCAAAAACTGTTGAAAATTGTCAATAATTGTTAAAATTTTGAAAAATGGTCAGTAATTGTTGCAAAACTGTCAAAATTGGTCAATAATTGTAAAAAATGGTCAATAGTTTCAAAAAAATGGTCAAAAATTGTCAAAAAATTTGGAAAAATGGTCAATAATTGTTGCAAAACTGTCAAAATTGGTCAATAATTGTAAAAAATGGTCAATCATTTTGAGAAATGGTCTATAATCGTCAAAAGGTGTGAAAATTTTGAAAAATAGTGAATAAATAATACGAGAGCCGTTTCTGAAAATCCACTCCTCAAACACACGTAATTTATACAAAATCCATTAATATTACTCGAAAAATCGATAATTAAAAATCGATTATAACAAAATAATAATCGATTTATATAAAAATCGTTTAATTTTTCATCACATCCCTACTTATAGAGTTCCCTATAGGCTTTTTTGAAAAAAAAAGCAACAGTGTCTGTCGAGTCTACTGGGATCCGAGCGGTTCCGCTCTCATCACTACTTGCGATGTTACCGGGGCAATTGAAAAAAAGGCGCTCTACCAAAAATACAAAAAAAATCGAAAGTCGATTTTCAAGGGTGAAATATCGATTCACTGAATCGATTCAATACAACATATCGATTTAAAAAATCGATTTATTCGGTCCGAGGTATCGATTATTCGATTAATCGATTTCAGATCGCCATCCCTAGCTGGAGAGATTTTATCGACTAAAATTCGCGTTCCGTTGCGGCGCGGTCCGTTGCCGGCCGGGCCGGTCTAGTGCGCGCGAACCTTAATTCTGCTTCGAACCATTACATATTTAAAACTAAATGTTTCGATAACTTTTATAGTTGCTGCAGTCTTTTTGGGTTCTTTTAGTCTGACAATAAATTCTTCCATCAACTATATTGATGTCAAGAGCAGACAAAAAAAAGTATCGAACAAAAGATTTTTTTTTTATAATAAAAAATACAATATTTAAAAACAGATGTTTCCATAACGTTTTGTTAATGATTTTTTAATGTTGACTGAATTAGAGAGTAGTTTCGATTTCAAAATCATTACCAAATTATGATGGTGCGAATCTCCAACAACTGAAGAATTACTTTCATCCGTTACTAAATACCGGGGACATTAGCATTTTTATTATACCAGCACGCACAAAAAATGCCGAGCAAAATATTACGATTGATAACTATTTTAATCGGATGGAATAGGTACGGGGTGAACGGACAAAACCGAACAGTTTTTTCTCTTGTGATTGAATTTATTTTAACAATAAAATTAATAATTTGTGTTTTCTTTATTTTCAGGTGAGTACCAAATTTACGGCATCATCAGGTTTTCGAAAAAGGTAAATACCATAATTATCTACATATATTATTATTTTGGCTAACTCAGAATAAATCTTTGAAACCCGGTGATCTAAAGAGACATATTGGGATACTAAGGATTGGAGCAACCCAATGCATGAAACACCCTGTATAAAACATCTTCTTAGAAAATATTAAAATTTAAAATCGGCTGAAAATGTGATTCACTCTTCACTTCGTTCGATCTGCCACTGCTTTTTATTAAAATTTATGTAGGCAATGGTAACTTTTTGATCAGGAGATCAAAATCTACAATATTTGAATTTCAAAATAGTCTCACTGGAAGCAATTTATAAATTTGGTGCGGGGTGAATTTTATCCATCTTTTTAAATATAGTATCTTTGTTTCATGTCAAATATCCGTAAATCTTCTTCTACGAGATTTTTTGTTTGAAAAAATTTACAATACAAAATAGAGTTCAGTAGGGTTAACTGAAAGTTTACGAACCTCTGATTCCACGCCACTGGCTTATTAAAATATGCACCCTTATGTATTTCACAAATTAAGATTAATGAAAAATTGTATCCAGGTATTGTAAATTTTTCTTGATGATCTATTCTATTGATTTACGGGTCTTTTCCGACACATTTATATATGGAAATCCACCAATTCGACCCCGTAGATTCCAAAAATGCCCATATAAATTCTCTACTAATAAAAATTTTGGATTTTCAGAATTTTCGATCCCTTCACTTTCCGGTGCCCCTGTATACAAAATATCATAGGTACGTTTTCGTTGACTTTTTTCCATATTCGTTCATTATCTGAGAGTGTTTCTTCAAAATTTTACCTCAATATTCCTATTATTGCGGAATCTATGATTTTTTTACTTATCATTTTTTGAATTTTGACACTTTTATATTAATTCGACCCCGTAGATTACGAAAATGCCCATTAAAAATTTCCTAAAGTCCATAATAAACCTTTTATTTTTTTCGAAATCTCGTTCCCTTCACTTTTGCATACCCTCGTATACAAAATATCGTAGATACGATGTCGCCGTATTTTGCACACCCTGTATACTTGTATTCACTTATTTAATAACAATTAAATGTATTTTATGTATTCATATATACAAATACATCTTTATCGACAATACGGATGAATAATACAATTGGAGAATTTAATAATAATTATCGATGACGATCAAATCTATTCTTCGAAGAATGAAAAATGTTTTACAAAAGAAAATTTATATATTATATATTTGTATGGTCTTATAGGGGTTACTGTACCCGCATAATAGATGACTTTCGATCGATAACAACAGTTATTATTAGCTTCTAGCTGTCGAATTTTAAAGTAGTTAAAGTTAATGGTAAATATTGATTTAGATGGAATAAATTGAAGGATTTTTTCATGCTTATAATTATCCAAAAAAAAAAATTATTTTGAGGTTGTAATGTCGATTTACGAAACCAAATTCCTTAATCATCGTTTCTCAACCATTTTTATGTCGCGACCCACGAAAGAGCCAAAAAGTCACTATTTTGTTGGAAATAGATTAATTTTTTTTGTATAAAAATACATATTTTTTTGACCTCATAGATTCCGTTTCATTATTCTTACCTTAAATTTGTATAGCATAAAATAAATCTACTGAATTTTTGATCAGGTATTTACTGATGAAATAAAAATCGAACTGGCAACCCTGGAGAGACCGAGCTTCATTGTTATTTACATTTTTAGGGAAGGCCAGGGAAGCAAGTAGGTACATAATAGTGATGAGCGATATCGTGATTTTTTTAATCACGTTGTGAAATGATATCGTGATTTTTTAATATCAGTTATTTTAAAACGTGACGAGATCACTACATTTTTGATATTCGGTTTTGAATATATGATGGGAAAAATTGCATCTATTTTAATTTCGTAAGATTATTTATTTGCTATTTGCACAGTCTTTTTATAATCCTATGATAATGAATAAAACAAAATTCAATCTTGTTGACAAATTTTAGTCGAATGAGAGCGATGAAGGAAATCGCAATAATGTCTTTTTCCACCCCCCAAAAAAAGTGTTTTTTACCGAAAAAAAGTTATAACTCGAAAAACTTTCAATATATTAATTTGAAATTTTTTTCAATGATGTGTGACTATGAAAACCACCTTCTACCAAATTTTCATCAAAATCGAAAAAAAATTGACGAAACTAAAAAATAAAAATCGAAAAATGCAGTGTTTTGCGTTTTTCGAGATAATTTTGAAGTTATGTGAAAAAGTCACTGAGAAAAAAATTGTAGATTTTCCCAAGATTTACAACTTTTATGTTCAACTTTTTTTTCTAGGAACTCAACTTTGGCCGGAAATCACAATAATGTCCTTTTCCACCCCCCCAAAAAAGTGTTTTTTACCGAAAAAACGTTATAACTCGAAAAATTTCCAATATTTTAATTTAAAATTTTTTTCCATGATTTGTGACTATGAAAACTACCTTCTACCAAATTTTCATCGAAATCGAAAATTTTTTGACGAAACTAAAAATTAATAATCGAAAAGTGCAGCTTTTTGCGTTTTGAGGTTATGTGAAAAAGTCACTAAGGAAAAAGTTGTAGATTTTCTCAAGATCTACAACTTTTATATCCAACTTTTTTTTCTAGGAACTCAACTTTGGCCGGAAATCACAATAATGTCTTTTTCCACCCCCCCCAAAAAAAGTGTTTTTTACCGAAAAAACGTTATAACTCGAAAAATTTCCAATATTTTAATTTGAAATTTTTTTCCATGATTTGTGACTATGAAAACTACCTTTTACTAAATTTTCATCAAAATCGAAAATTTTTTGACGAAACTAAAAATTAAAAATCGAAAAGTGCAGTTTTTTGCGTTTTGAGCTAATTTTGAGGTTATGTGAAAAAGTCACTAAGGAAAAAGTTGTAAATTTTCTCAAGATGTTCAACTTTTATATCCAACTTTTTTTTCTAGGAACTCAACTTTGGCCGGAAATCACAATAATTTCTTTTTCCACCCCCCCCAAAATAGTGTTTTTTACCGAAAAAACGTTATAACTCGAAAAATTTCCAACATTTTAATTTGAAATTTTTTTCCATGATTTGTGACTATGAAAACTACCTTCTACCAAATTTTCATTAAAATCGAAAAATTTTTGACGAAACTAAAAAATAAAAATCGAAAAATGCAGTTTTTGCTTTTTTCGAGCTAATTTTGAGGTTATGTGAAAAAGTCACTAAGGAAAAAGTTGTAGATTTTCCCAAGATCTACAACTTTTCTATTCAACTTTTTTTTCTAGGAACTCAACTTTGACCGGAAATCGCAATGTCTTTTTCCACCTCCCAAAAAAAGTGTTTTTTACCGAAAAAACAACAAAATTCGAAAATATTTCAATATTTTCGTTCGAAAAAGGTCAATATTATGTTCGATTTCGAATATTTCGATTCATTGTCGTTTTCGCTGGCTGTGATCACGTCGCGCTTTAGATTTGCCTATAGGAATTGTGACTGACTGTGATTTGTTCGTATCAGTGAAAAAGTAACAGTTCGTGAAATATCTCTCATCACTAGTACCTACCATAACTATCTTATCTCACTAACGCTAAAATTCATTCCCTTAATAAACGAATCTTTTGTACCTTTATGTAGTTTTCAACAGACTGCCACCCCCTTTGAAAACAAACTCGATCCCTCCAAGGGTCCCGACCCCCCGCTTGAGAAACGATGTCTTATATTAATGAAAAACTTGAACAATAGCGCTATCAAATCGCCGTATGTAGAATTCAGTTTAGTAGTAGTAGTACTACATTTTTCTTGAAAAAGTTGAACATCCTATTCATAGTTTACTTTCCAGGGACCCTCCTCCTTATCTCATGTTTGCATTGAGAACTAATATAGGAAAATGAAATTCTTCGTTGGTTGTTTTTTTGAAGTGAAAACTTCTTTAGGCGCGTTGAGCACTTTTTTTAGGTGAATAAAAAACTTGGATTTTTTGTTACGCTTTTATGCAACACACAATACTTTTCGTCATCGTCACGCTGTTAAGCAACACACAAAACCTACTTTTGATTATGCAACACAATTAACCGGACTGGACTGGACTGGACTGGACTGGACTGGACTGGACTGGACTGGACTGGACTGGACTGGACTGGACTGGACTGGACTGGACTGGACTGGACTGGACTGGACTGGACTGGACTGGACTGGACTGGACTGGACTGGACTGGACTGGACTGGACTGGACTGGACTGGACTGGACTGGACTGGACTGGACTGGACTGGACTGGACTGGACTGGACTGGACTGGACTGGACTGGACTGGACTGGACTGGACTGGACTGGACTGGACTGGACTGGACTGGACTGGACTGGACTGGACTGGACTGGACTGGACTGGACTGGACTGGACTGGACTGGACTGGACTGGACTGGACTGGACTGGACTGGACTGGACTGGACTGGACTGGACTGGACTGGACTGGACTGGACTGGACTGGACTGGACTGGACTGGACTGGACTGGACTGGACTGGACTGGACTGGACTGGACTGGACTTTTTTTTAATGAAAACTTGAAAGCTCAAAAGCACTAGTTTATTTTTTTGGAATATTTTATAAGAATTGACGGTTAAATTTCGAAAATAGTTTAACAAACGATCGACTGTCTACCCCTATAGTGTAAAATACAACATCTTACAGTTTTTTTTTTCTAAACTCAAGAAGGGAACAGATTCAACGAAGAAGGCAGGCACATCTGGTATATACACGAAACCAAACAGCTTAACAATAACAGTAAGAAACAAACATGATATTATTTCGTGTTCTCCTACAACACAGGAAGTGGGACTCGTGTATATGGGAAATCAAAAAGACAGATGGGAACTATGTGGATGTGGATGTGGAGTTAATTAGCATATATTGTTTGCTATGAAATTTTTCAGAATTATATATATCGAAACGTTATATCTGGTATGGTATGATGCGTGGTGAGGCTGTAATTTTAACAGTAATTATAGTTGGAAAATGCGTACTCTTATATTAGTTGCAACTGAGAATGTTTTTATGCTGTAGTTATATTTCGTTTGCGTTTTTTTAAAAGTAGACCGGTCTCTTGAGAATACATTATATTATATGTAAGGTTATACATACCTTCCGGAACAGTAACCGACAATATTTGGCTCTTAGACCCTTTTGTTTCAGTGGATTGTCAATCCACATTGATTCACTGCTTGCATTTACAGTTTGTCATGTTTATTTGTTCAACGATTTTCTCCCATTCCTTTCTGTCCTGGATCTTTTCCTTTCAGTTTTTAATCTCCATTTTTCTAGGTCTCTCTCTATTTGGTCCATCCATCTAGCTTTTGGTTTGTTTGTAACGGGTGTCCACTCTGTTATTCTCTTTCTTCTTTCATCCCTTTGATATGTCCAAGCCATCTTATTCTGGATGCCTTTAATTTCTTCCTATGTTCTCAGTTTCTAGTATTTTTTCTATTTCCCAGTTTGTCAATCTTTCATACTGTCCCTCATTTAATTTCTTTGGTCCAATAATTTTTCTTTCGAATATTTTTAACTTTTCTTCCTCTCCACTTGTCGTTGTTGTTGTTTCGGCTGCGAAAGTGACTGCTGATCTTATTGCTGTATTTCATATTCTCATTTTTGTGGTTCTCTAGATTGTTTTGTTCTGCATTTGGGGTTGGTGCTGGTTTACCCTAAAACTCCCATTCCTACTAACTTCTTCCTCAATCCTATCCTTTATTATTCCTTCCATCAATTTACCCGCAGGTTGATGGGCCTGTAGTTCCCCGCCCGTTTCCCCTTTTTACCCACATTCTTCAGCAGTATCACCCTGACCACCTTCCATCCTTCCGGGAACTCTTCCTCCTTCAGCACCTTGTTGAATAGTTCCCAGAAGTACTCCCCCATTGTCATACAACAGCCTCTTCATCATATCACCCCTCTGGCCATCTATCCCTGGGGCTTTCCTTACTTTAATTTTTCATCCCCACTCCTCTAATTCCCACGTCTCTACCAACCTGCTGACTGGACACTGCAACCTGAGGAAAGATCCGCACAAAATGGGCAACATTAGTGAACGTATGTGCAGAAAATGTGAACTTGGCGATGAAACACTTACTCACAGACACATTATTTTATAGAAGACACGAAGATTCTGGAATGGAAGTAGATAACATGGGAAATGGTACAAAGATTCAGTGCCTGGGCTGTTGAGCACAACCCAGACGATTGAATAAATGAATGAATACATTTTTTTCACAATATACTGGTCTTTAGAGAATACTCTTCTAAAATTTCAGTCGAATCGACTTCTCGTCCCAAAAAACCCCTTATTACAAAATTTTTGTAGCAAATTTTGAACAAATGGAAATAATTCCATAGGATCAATTAGTAAGATAAGAAAATAGTTTGGCGAGCCTTCAGCGAGTCGTCAGCGATTCTCTTTTCTTCGTATGGCAAACTTACGGCTGTGTACCATCATCTGGGATAGACCATTCTATGTTCTATATTCCAGATAAACAGACGGCAATTTACTTTTTGCACAATCAACTTTGGTCCGATTTCTTATACATTCGATTGCATTTTTTATGGTATTATTGCTAGTATAGTGCGAGCAATAGATATAGTAATGCAAAGCGGAGCCGACATGTTCCGTCTGTAAAGCGAGAACGAATTCAGTCAGAAGTACTACGAACAGGCTTTACTGTACTTACAAAGGCACCATTTGCATCACTATATCTATTGTTTGCACTATAATAATATTTTTAGCGTTAAAAAAATTCCATTATCACTTAGATGTATTTAATACAAATAGATTCAGTAATTACTGTTTTTCTTGGATTATTGTTATTTTTTTTTTTGGTAACATCTGTATGTTAATGTAACTGTAATTAAGTCTTTTACTATTAGAATAATATGAGTAATGACTGAATGGAATTAATATTTTATTTTACTATTATTAAGTTATAATAAAACCAACAGATGTTTAATGTTTTTTAACGGGATTATCGTCTTTAATGGTTTCTTCAACTAAATTATGTATAAAAAAATGAAAAGCATCATACTATATTTGAAAATAATAAAAACGAATTTATTATAAATATTGTAGTACATAATGATTGTGGTGAATATTATATAGGGTGTCCAAAAACTGAAACACAAAAAATCATGTTTCAAAATTTTTCAGTGCGAACCGTGTAAACTAGCGCCCTCTAGCATGGGAAATGTCAGCTTCCAAATCACAGTGTTCCCAACAAAAATGTTTCTCCCCAAAGCTTAAATCAAAAACCCCTAAAATCATAACATTTACATGAAAATACCCATAAAAAAATAATATTATTAAAAAAATCGTAAATAATAAATTAATAATTATGAAACTGAAATCAGCAGACAATTGAAAATTTTTAGAATTATTTCCAGCAAATTAATTGTTATTAAGAAATTTTTTTAAAAATAGCATCTATTTTGGCGTTAATCCGCTAGGTCAACAAATAAATGTGATTGGCTAGATTAAATTACTCCAGGCTAGGCCCTAATTTTTCTAGCTTTATTTTTCTTAATAAAAAATAATAAGAAAATAAAAAATGTAAAAAGTCTAGAAATCCCTAAAAATATAACACCACTAAAAAAAATCCCATCTCACTTATTTACTTCCTAAATTTGGGGGGGAAATTCCTAAGTTGGGAACACTGTTAGTATCATTTGACCAATTAAAATTTTTTTATAAACTTTTATTTAATACAAGTACAAGAGTATGGAGGGTAGTGCAATTAAAAAAAACACACAACTAAAATTTTATCAATAGATGTCGAAGAATAAAAATATATTATTCTAACGCTTTGACAAAGTTTTGAAAAATGATTTTTCCAAAAACAGTGACCGTTCAACGAAGAAGAAACAACTACTTCCCGGGCTACATGCCCCGACAGACATTGAATTACACTTCTAAGTCAAACGGGGTTGGTAAATCTACTAGATTTAAACCAACCATTCTGGTTTGCAACTAGAAGGGATAACATAACTTGTAGGCCGGTTTCGGCGTATTGCGCCTCATCAGTACAAGGTATATGTTATCGTCCGAGAGTTACAGGAAACTGTAATAATTCATTAAAATTTTATCCCTAAAAATACTCCCAAAAAAGTCTCCCCCTAAAAAACTCACTGTATAGATATTTTCTCCCTAAAAAAATCCACATAATCGTAAAAAATATTTTTTATCAACTTGTTGCTTATTGATTTGCAGTATAAAAGGATGTTAATGACGTGTAAATTTTTTATCAGATATTAATATTATATTGTTTACACGGCTTGTTATGTTAATATTTTAAAATATAATTTCTTTTAATATTGTTAATATTATAAAGATAACATTGCATCCCTTTAAAAAAAAAAGTAGGTTTGTAGGTTCTGATAAGCTTTCGTTTTCCGGTTAATTGCATTATCACATTATTTTCACAATAATCTTAATTACAATTAATAAATCGATACACAGGAGGCTGTAAGATGATAATATATTTATTTTTAAAAACTATCAAGATCAAGAATATTTTGTTGAAATTGTCGAACAGATTAAAAGCAACTCTAAAGTTTGTCCCAATCAGAAACTAAAATACGTGTTCGCCGCCCTTGCCCACTTTTTCATCAAAGGAAAAAGGCGGCAAACACTTGAAAGAATTCATTTGAAATTAGGTGTTTAGGGATGTACAAGGAAGTTGACATATTATGACATATTTGTATCGTAAAAATATGTCTCATTTGGATAAAAAATTGACGTAACTTCTGCCAAACATCAGGGTGGGCTGTTTTCATTAGCCCACTCGGTATGAAAGGTGAAGTGGAAATAAATAATAAACGGATGAAGTGCATGAAGTTGAACAGTGGGCGGTACCGAAAGGCTTTAATGATTTCTTAGTGTCTGTAAAACGTTATAAGTGATTTAGAGTGCTTTAAAAATAAATCCAACTATTTTAAGTTTAAGCATAGTCTCCGAGTACTATTGTTGTTTACAATAATTAATTTTTAATTCAAATTAAGATTCTTTTTCTTTGTTTAATTGTCTCGATGATGATGATGATGATGATGATGTAAGAAAAAATTTAATGTAAACGAAGGAAACCCTGTGTAACTTAAGAGTCTAGCGATTGTATGGAATGAAAGTAACATTGTTTACGTCACACTTGAGATCATCAGTTTCATCATATGGCGAGGTTAATTGAACACGTCACAAGTTTAAATGTGCGTATCTATTATTTGCTCACTGAAAGAATCTGCCTAAAAAATTGAATTGAATAATACCTTTCAACCTTATTAATAATAAAATTTAGATTATTTTAACATTAATTTGAAACTAAATTAGTAAAATGCATATTAATAAAAATAAAATACAAAAATGATCGGAAAAACGCATTTTCTAAAGTGTCAGCATAAAATAGATCTTTTAGGTCTCAGTGAATGTCACCCCAATAAAGAAACATGGAAATATTTTGCAATTTAAGTTGCTTTGACCGGTCTTTACGAGACTTTTTATTCAATTTATTATTTGGACTACTACTCATATTAGTGTTTCTAATTAATTCCACTATTTAATGAAAAAATTGATGCATATTCTAAAAAATTATTGATAATTATTTCGATATTTGCATCAATTTTTTTCATTAAATATTGGAATTAATTAGAAACAGTTAATTCCATTCAAAATATTGAAGACTGTTTATGTTGAAAATGCGTTTTTCCGAAAATTCCATGACACTATTTGAAGGTGAAATAATGATTTTTTCAAAAAACTGAGTAAATTATGAACGAAGGTTTTTGTATGGAAATATTTCGCGATTTGAATTTTTCGATTTACGTAGTTTTTTTTGTGGGGATGTAGAAGATTTGCTAGAAAATCCAAGACAGAATGCGGAAAGAAATCTCTTAAGGGTAGTGTTGCTAACACTCAAAAATTTGTCTCCCCAAAGCTTAAATCAAAAACCCCTAAATCCCCCTAAAAAATAATTTTATTACAAAAATTATAAATAATAAATTAATAATTATTATTAAACTAAAATCAGTAGACAACTGAAAATTTTTAGAATACTTTCTTTAAGAAATTTTAAAAATAATGACATCTATATTTTAGCGTTAATCCACGAGATCAACAAAAAAATGTGAAAATTTTATCCCCAAAAATACCCCCATAAAATTCTTCCTCCTAAAAACCTCCCTGAATAGTGATTTTTTCTCCCTAAGTTTAGGGAGAAAACTCCCAAGCTGGCATCACTGCTAAGGGACCGCTTTTCGACAGCAGTATATATAGAGATATTTTAGAAACCTCTAAAGATAATTTTTTTTAATAAAGTTGTACTAAATTTAAATAAAAAAATTCATTAATAATTTTTTATTATTTTCATGAAAATTATCAATATTAGAAAGTCTGGAATTGTGACATATTAACACAATACATTTTCATGTTCAATAAAAATAAAAAAATTTGAATTTTATTATTTTTGCATTTTTCTAAATTTATATTTTTTGTTTTGTTTTTGTTGTTTGTCGACAAATTTTTATGAACTTGTTAAAAATAAATTTTTAGATTGACCCACTGAATATGAAAATATTTAGCCTTTTTTTGCAGCCCTTCGTACGTCCTGTAGTTATTCAGGGGTATTCACGAGAACAAAAATCTCCTCCATCTCAATAAAATTAAGGGTTAGAATCAACAGAACACGACGGAACACCAAAGAAATTCGACAAAGAGAAATATGAGTGAATATAACCGTTTACGTATTTTATGTTGTTGTCAGTTTATCCTATAAAAACATATTGTTTGTTACTTGTTTTTAAGTATTCAAGCTGTTTATTATTAATAAGGCTGTTTAAATTTTGCTCCATTTTTGTATCAAATTTACGGAAACTAAGAGTCCAGGATTGTCCGTTAATAAATTTTGAATATACCGCGAGTAGATTGGTTAATTCCAGACTAAAAATGACAGTCTAGAACAGACATAAACTGTCCTAAATATAATCAACAAGTGGTGCCGAGAGAAGGAGCTAACAGTAAACCCTTCGATAGTAGATTTCACCAAGAAGAAAGTGCTGAGATGATTAAAGTCACCAGTTCTTAATAAGTTTTTTTTTCGGGTCGAGATGGGAAACTCGAATGGATCCAGGACCCAAACAGTGTTGGACTCATCCCCAAGGGGGTACCTACCTACCAAACCCACCTCAAACTCGCCATTAGACCCGCCTCGGAATCACTACCCTAGCATACTTCTAGACGCTCCGCTCACACAGTCGTCTTCTCCCTAACTGTCACTCCTACCTCTCATGTCATATCGAGTCCTTCTCTCCCCCTAACCATGCTCTCTACTACGCCACTTATCTCCATCCATTCCTCCTCCCTCCTCAACATTATCTCCACCATGTTCTCCCAATACACCGTCTCACCTAGTTTCCTCTCCAACTTCTTCAGCACTTCCTTGTTCCTCCAGCATCTAAACACATGCCCCACATCATCCTCCACTTCACACCTCTCGCACACTCCATTCTCTCTTTTTCCAATCTTATGGAGGTACCCTACTCTCGACCCATGTCCAGTGAACACCTGCGTCAAGAAGTAGTTCACCTCCCCGAATTTCCGGTCCTTCCAATCTCTCCTATTCCCAATCGCTCCTTTTAGCGCGCCCTCATACTTCTCCCACTTTCTCTCCATTTCCTCCTCCATCCATTCATGTACTTCCTCTCTGGTCGCACCCCTCCAGCAGCAGTTTATATCTGGCTCTAGCCAGTACTTAACAGGTTAAAAATTCCAACTGCACAAGAAACCACAAGTTGATACAGAATCAATACATCCAGAAAATAATTCAAAAAAGTAGCTACCGACCTGTGCAGAAAAATGTGCAGGAAAAACAGCGGGCTACAGCTAAATATCAGTGTCATCTTATCCTGGGTGGGTTCCTGACATATCACAACAGACACATAATTATTGGTTTTGCCAAGAAGATGAAAAAACCTCAGAACCCTCCCCATATTTGTAGGATCTTAGGTTTGGCCCATGGAGTCTAGTAGAAATTGTCTAAGATTTTGGTACGAATTCCTGGGATATATACTGTATAGTAGCAAAGAAATGTATGATTATATCAAGAAGATGAAGAAGCCTCAGTACCCTTCCCATATTTGGTTGACCTTAAGTTTGGCCTAAAGAGTCTAGTAGTCATTTTCCAAGATTTTGGAACGAACTCCTGGGATATATACTGTATAGTAGCAAAGAAATGTATGATTATATCAAGAAGATGAAGAAGCCTCAGTATTCTCCCTATATTTGGAGGACCTCAAGTTTGGCCTATAGAGTCTAGTAGTCAGTTTCCGAGATTTTGGTACGAATTACTGGGATATATACTGTATAGTAGTAAAGAAATGTAAGATTATATCAAGAAGACGAAGAAGCCTCAGTACCCTCCCCATATTTGTAGGATCTTAGGTTTGGAGTCTTGTAGTAATTTTCTAAGATTTTGGTACGAACTCCCGGGACAGTCTGTATAGTAGCAAACGACATGATTATATCAAGAAGATGAAGAAGCCTCAGTACCCTCCCCGTATTTGGAGGACCTTAGGTTTGGCCTATGGAGTCTAGTAGAAATTGTCCAAGATTTTGGTACGAATTCCTGGGATATATACTGTAAAGTGGCAAAGAAATGTATGATTATATCAAGAAGATGAGGAAGCCTCAGTACCCTCCCCATATTTGGTTGACCTTAAGTTTGGCCTAAAGAGTCTAGTAGTCATTTTCCAAGATTTTGGAACGAACTTCTGGGATATATACTGTATAGTAGCAAAGAAATGAATGATTTTATCAAAAAGATGAAGAAGTCTCAGTTCCCCTTCCCATATTTGGAGGACCTTAAGTTTGGCCTATAGAGTCTAGTAGTCATTTTCCAAGATTTTGGTACGACCTACTGGGATATATACTATATAGGAGCAAAGAAATGCATGATTGTATCAAGAAGATGAAGAAGCCTCAGTACCCTCCCCATGTTTGGAGGACCCTAAGTTTGGCCTAGTAGACATTTTCCAAGATTTATGTACGAACTCCTGGGACAGTCTGTATAGTGCAAAGAAATGCACGATTATATCAAGAAAATGAAGAAGCCTCAGTTCTCCTTCCCATATTTGCAGGACCTTAGGTTTGGCCCATGGAGTCTAGTAGAAATTATCCAAGATTTTGTTACGAATTCCTGGGATAAATACTGTGTAGTAGCAAATAAATGCATGATTGTATCAAGAAGATGAAGAAGCCTCAGTACCCTCCCCATGTTTGGAGGACCTTAAGTTTGGCCTATAGAGTCTAGTAGTCATTTTCCAAGATTTTGGTACGAATTCCTGGGATATATACTGTATAGTAGCAAAGAAATGTATGATTATATCAAGAAGATGAAGAAGCCTCAGTACCCTTCCCATATTTGGAGGACCTTAGGTTTGGCCTATGGAGTCTAGTAGAAATTGTCCAAGATTTTGGTACGAATTCCTGGGATATATACTGTATAGTAGCAAAGAAATGTATGATTATATCAAGAAGATGAAGAAGCCTCAGTACCCTTCCCATATTTGGAGGACCTTAGGTTTGGCCTATGGAGTCTAGTAGAAATTGTCCAAGATTTTAGTACGAATTCCTGGGATATATACTGTATAGTAGCAAAGAAATGTATGATTGTATCAAGAAGATGAAGAAGCCTCAGTACCCTCCCTATATTTGGAGGACCTTAGGTTTGGCCTATGGAGTCTAGTAGAAATTGTCCAAGATTTTGTTACGAATTCCTGGGATAAATACTGTATAGTAGCAAATAAATGCATGATTATATCAAGAAGATGAAGAAGCCTCAGTACCCTCCCCATATTTGGAGGACCTTAGGTTTGGCCTATGGAGTCTAGTAGAAATTGTCCAAGATTTTGGTACGAATTCCTGGGATATATACTGTATAGTGGCAAAGAAATGTATGATTATATCAAGAAGATGAAGAAGCCTCAGTTCCCCTTCCCATATTTGGAGGACCTTAAGTTTGGCCTATGGAGTCTAGTAGAAATTGTCCAAGATTTTGGTACGAATTCCTGGGATATATACTGTTTCCCATATTTGGAGGACCTTAAGTTTGGCCTATAGAGTCTAGTAGTCATTTTCCAAGACTTTGGTACGAACTCCTGGGACAATCATGATTCTATTAAATAGTGTTATGTTACATTATTGTGCAGATAATTATAATTAAATATTTATTAAAGTAATTATTTGTTTAATGTTTATAATTATTACGTAATTTGTAGTAGGTAAGTAGTTTCTAAATAATAAAATTGAAGCTTGATGTTAATTATATGTTTCTAAGGAGGACAGCTAAAAAATTGTAACCGGTAAAATAATATAGTACCCTCGTATATTATCGAAAATAAAGCGGAAAAGCGGTTTATAAACAATTAAAATGTTCGTTATAGACTGAAATATACTCTCGAGAGCCGTTTCAGTTTCTGGGCGATATTATTTGCGTGAGATATTCGTAGAAATTGCCATAAAGGCCGTTTCCTGTTTAGCTAGTTTCCAGTAGCGTTCCTCTTCTGGGAAGACCGCTGTGCTATGTAATGCAATTTCGCATCGACAACAACGTTATTATTTTTGATTTCGAGGTCCCTTTAGCGAAATTCGCCAAACTGAGACATGAACATGAAAAACCACCTTACACTAAGGTCAGTGCGATTAAAAAAAAAATACTATTTTCGAGTCGGCCTCGAAGTTGTGCTAGCGATCGTGCGTTTTCGCGTCTTCGGACTGCGTCATTTCGACCTACTAACCCCATTCGAGAACCTCGCGGCACGGCTACGTCGACTTTGCCATTGAGTCGTCGGTTTTCGTGTCGAGAGCACGTCGGTGTATATTTTACAAGTCGTGCGCCGCTCTTGATTTCTTATTGCCTGCCTGCCTGCCTCTCTGCTGCTTTCTTGGATTATACACAACACTTTTATACGCGCAACGGCGATAAGCTCTGCCGCCTCCGCCGCCGCCGCCGACCGCTTTATTTATTACAACTTGTGTGTGACGCTCGCTAAAAATATGAAACTGTGATTGATTGTGATCTGTGCTGTGATAAGTTGGAACTAGTGGTTATGTTGGTGATTCTAGTCAAATTTTGAAAGATAAAGATAACATGTTGGAACATAGTGCTATGTATCTAAACGTAACACCACCGTATGAAGAGGATACTTCATTTTTTCCAGATTTTTATACTACACGGTTGGTCTTTTTATTAACTTTTTATATTATAATTTTCGTAAAATTCTCTTTGTATATTTTTATGTGTAGTGAGTGAGGTCTTTGAATTTTACTTGTGCTACCTTGGAATCTTGCCAATGTCCTCTCTCTCTAGCCGAACGGATTTTACACGGATTCTTTTGTTGCTAGACGAAACTCGTTTCTCTTGGAGCGATTAAAAACACAATCTTTGTAATTCGACACGCAGTTCTGAATGCGATTCGTTGTTTCGTTTCACGATTTTATTGTCCGACTCGACTTGGTCATCTTCTAGCTCTTCCCTAAGACAGTCGCACATTTTTTTTTCATTTTTAAACCGCGTCTCGCTAATGAATTCCCGATTTTTTTCACCACATCCCGTCGTCGGTAAAATAAATTTGTATAATAGATCATCAAAATACCTTAAATGCCTACTGGATAATTGCATCAGAATCGATAAAACGTTGATTTCACAGAACGATTAAGAAAGAATCAAGGGCACAATGCGTGTCGTGATAATTTCTTCTGTTATAGTCCGAACAAAAACTCTTTATTTCTTTTATAAACCAGTTTGTACCGGAATAAACGTAATAGTTTTCTGTAAGAGACATTATTATTTTATCATTTTGCAGAAAAATACGGTCGCTAAATTTATTCTTTCTCAATCACAATTTACAAAATACGTGATTGCTAAAAACTTATTCCGTCGTACCGAATTTTAATCATTTCTTTTTATTATACATCAGCGGCTCCCAAACTTTTTTCTATTGGGCCCCCTTTTGTCGCACCCCCTTCCTATCCCGAAACTTATTTATTTAATAATTGAACACCAATCTAAGTCACAAGTTGTATTGTTGTAATTTCCGTTTCCTTTTTCCAAAAGTTGATTGCTGGTTCTTGCAGGAGTTCGGGAAGGATTTTAATATCAAAATTAAAAGCATTTTGAAACAAATTTTAGTCCATTATTGGAATTGAATTCGTTCCAATTTCGGATATTATAAAACGTTTGAAGTCTGAGCTGACAGGTGTCGTTTACAAAGAAGCATTTTTTCTATAAACGTTGGGTTATTCGCTGAATTATTGCCTTGTAACTTCAAATGGGACATGTTAATTGCGCTACCCTAAATGTTGCTTGGCGCCACCCTAAATGTTGTTTCGCGCCACCCTAAAAGTTACTTCGCACCACCCTAAATATTCCTTGGCGCAACCCTAAATGTTGTTTCGTGCTACCCTAAATGGTGTTTCGTGCTACCCTAAATGGTTTTTCGCGCTACCCTAAATGTTGTTTCGCGCAACCCTAAATGTTGTTTTGCGCCACCCTAAATGTTGTTTCGCGCCACCCTAAAAGTTACTTCGCACCACCCTAAATATTGCTTGGCGCAACCCTAAATGTTGTTTCGTACTACCCTAAATGGTATTTCGCGCTACCCTAAATGGTGTTTCGCGCTACCCTAAATGTGGCTTCGTGCTACCCTAAATTTTGTTTCGCGCCACCCTAAATTTTGCTTCGCGCCACCCTATATGTTGCTACGCGCTACCCTAAATGTTGTTTCGCGCCACCCTAAATGTTGCTTTGCATTGAGTTCTTGTGTAATCAGTTCCAAAATGGTGAGTGAATGCCTAGGCAAACTATGTGAACTAGGCGAGATCAATATAGTCACATGTGGATTCCAGGACATACAGGGATAGAAGGAAATGAAATAGCAGTGCTACCCTAAATGTGGCTTCGCGCTACCCTAAATGTTGTTTCGCGCCACCCTAAATTTTGCTTCGCACCACCTTAAATGTTGTTTCGCGCCACCCTAAATGTTGCTTTGCATTGAGTTCTTGTGTAATCAGTTTCAAAATGGTGAGGGAATGCCTAGGCAAACTAAATGAACTAGGCGAGATCATTATAGTCACATGTGGATTCCAGGACATCCAGGGATAGAAGGAAATGAAATAGCAGATGAACTAGCAAAGAGGGGGACTGGAACACCCTTTTGGGGGGCCGGAACCTTTTTGCGGTATCAGCTCCAATGTAATATTGGAAGAAATAAGCAAAGCCGAAGAAAAGAGAAGATCTGACCATTGGAAAGATCTGGTAGGACTTAGGCAATCAAAGATTCTTCTGGGTGATTACAACATATTGAGATCAAATGAATGCATAAGTCAAAGTAAAACTGCACTAAGAGATTTAACAGGCATCCTTAAGGGTCATTGTCGCCTGAATGGGCACCTGAAAAAGCTCAAAATAGTGGAGGAAGAAGAATGTAGATTCTGTGGCATGGAAGAAGAAACCTCTATCCACATACTTGCGAACTGCACATCAATTCAGAATCCTAGGGCACAACACCTTTGAGATTACCGCATAGAAGAGGGATATTTACGCCTGCTGATATCCTAAAATTCCTTCGGGAAATAGGACTAAAGGTGCTACTAGTCTCTGAGACTTTCCTCAGGAACTAAGTAGAAATAAGGGGACACAATAGATCTTCTAGGTCTCAGTGAATGACACCCCAATTTACATACATACCCTAAATGTTGTTTCGCGCCACCCTAAATGTTGTTTCGCGCTACCCTAAATGTTGTTTCGCGCCACCCTAAATGTTGTTTCGAGCCCTCCCCCAATTTTGTCAATCGCTATTTATAGATGATGGATTTTCGTAATTTATTTATTGACTTATTATAATTTGCATTAAAAACTTTCATGAACAAATAATGGATAGACGATACTGATAACGTCAATAAATACACGTTTCCTTTTTCAAGAAGATTGCTGGATTTTTGTATTAAAATTGAAAGCACTTCAAACAAATTTAAGTACATTATTGGAATTGAATTCGTTCTCTATTAATGAAGACAAATTCGGAATTAAGAAAACGTTTGGAGCCGGAGCTGACAGATGACGTTTACATAGAAGCAGTTTTTCTATAAACGTTTGGTTATTCGCTGAAATATTGCCTTGTAACTTCAAATTCAACATGTTAATTGCGCCCCCCTAAATGTTGCTTCGCGCCACCCTAATTGTTTCGCGCTACCCTAAATGTTGTTTCGCGCCACCCTAAATGTTGTTTCGCGCCACCCTAAATGTTGTTTCGCGCCACCCTAAATGTTGTTTCGCGCCACCCTAAATGTTGTTTCGCGCCACCCTAAATGTTGTTTCGCGCCACCCTAAATGTTGTTTCGCGCCACCCTAAATGTTGCTTCGCGCAATCCTAAATGTTGTTTCGTACTACCCTAAATGGTATTTCGCGCCACCCTAAATGTTGTTTCGCGCCACCCTAAATGTTGTTTCGCGCCACCCTAAATGTTGTTTTGCGCTACCCTAAATGTTGTTTCGCGCCACCCTAAATGTTTCGCGCTACCCTAAATGTTGTTTCGCGCCACCCTAAATGTTGTTTCGCGCCACCCTAAATGTTGTTTTGCGCTACCCTAAATGTTGTTTCGCGCCACCCTAAATGTTGTTTCGCGCCACCCTAAATGTTTCGCGCTACCCTAAATGTTGTTTCGCGCTACCCTAAATGTTGTTTCGCGCTACCCTAAATGTTGTTTCGCGCCACCCTAAATGTTGTTTCGCGCCACCCTAAATGTTGTTTTGCGCTACCCTAAATGTTGTTTCGCGCCACCCTAAATGTTTCGCGCTACCCTAAATGTTGTTTCGCGCTACCCTAAATGTTGTTTCGCGCTACCCTAAATGTTGTTTCGCGTTACCCTAAATGTTGTTTCACGGTACCCTAAGTTCTTTCGCTGTTTATAGATGATTGAAATTTACTATATTTTCACAATTTATTTATTGACTTATATTATTATAATTTGCATTAAAAACTTTCATAAACAAATAATGGATAAACGAAACTGATTACGTCAAAAAATACACAAGATGTAGAAAGTTTGAAGGTCCGTCGAAACCGGCTAGTGATTAATTATGTAAATTTTTCACTACAAATATATTTGAGTTGAAATTTAATTTTATTAAGAGAACATCTACTTATTTCTTGTGATTTATTGGAATTTTTATGTCCCTAATAACATTAAAATACTGGACACAGGATATACATGGTGTTTCTAAATTCATGCTACAAAATTCAGGAGGTGATTGCTCGTATGAAATTAAGATGGGTCTTTCCTATAACAAAATTTCCTCAGCCCACCCCTTTCCGAGATATCACCCTTAAAAGGTGGTAACTAAAATTGAGTATTTATTTTTTTTTCTAAAATTTCAGTAAAACTAGAAACTTGAAATTCTGTCATTTCCAGCATTTATTATGAATTGTTTACATTTTACATTTTTACTGTTTTCCACACAATTTATTAATAAAATTGTAAATTATGGTGTTTTGTTTTTTTCTTCTGCAGCTATTGGTTTTGGGAAAAAAGTTTCGATATGAAATAAAGTAAGGGTTGCAAATTTCATCCCCGTATAATGTAACAGGAATATTGTAAAAATACCCGTGGTTAGTCCTTTGCGAGAGCACGAAAATGACAGAATTTCAAGTTTCTAGTTTTACTGAAATTTTAGAAAAAAAATGAAAACTCACCACCTTTTAAGGGTGAAATCTCGGAAAGGGGTGGGCTGAGGAAATTTTGTTATAGTAAAGACCCATCTTAATTTCATACGAGCAATCACCTCCTGAATTTTGTCGCATGAATTTAGAAACACCCTGTATATTAGATTTGAGAACTTTGTTCCGTTGTAATTAACATAATTTTATTATTGAACAAAAAATTAAAAACAAATGGATCAACAATAATTCTATTAGTTATATCGACAATATACGTATGAGATTATTATTATCTATTATTTTTATATTTAGTTGTAAACGTTTAAAAATGTAAAATAATTGCTTAAATTGGTGTAGATAATAGAAAAAAACACGACCACAAAAAACGACAGCGACGTCATTAAAAAAAATTGCGGTATGTAAAATGCTTGTTTTTTTTACAGTAAAATAGTGTTTACATTGACGGTTGCAGATAAAAGTTATTGTACTACTTAAACCAATCAACAAAATTCTTTTTTATGTTTACCTAAAAAGAAAAAATTTCTATAAATGCTTTAGGAATAATTGAAAATTGGCAATGGACGATGAATAGATTTTACAATTAACACTATCTTATTGTTTATGTGAAATTTAAAACGAACAATACGTATTGTCTATCTACGTGTCGGTAAATCATTTTATATCGTTGTTGTCAAGGATTCTACCAACTACTTACATTGCTCAACAATAATTGAATTGGATAGTATAAAATTGTCTGAATTTTCTTTGTAAATATTTGAAAGAAAAAACGGTATTTAGAGGTACGTAGAATGAAAGAAGAAAAATGGGTGTTTAAGAAAAAATGCCAAATTAAGTAAAATAAAATCATCCAAAGTTCCCTCTTTATGCTGTTTGTGAAAATTAATACCGTGTAGGACCACCTCGGGCTCGCCTTAATGCTGTTACTCGATTTGGGAGACTATCTATTAAATTATTGATGAACTGCTGTGGAATGCCTGCTCAGATGACTTGCAATTCGTTAGCTAATTGGAGGTTGTTCAAGTCGATTTAATTGCCCTGGACATTTCAGCCCAAACATGCTCGATGCAATTCATATCTGGTGAGCAGAGTGGCCAACCCATGATGTTCTACCCGGTCGTTCACAAGTCTTGCTCGATGAAGACGAGCATAATCATCAATAAAAACAAATATAACGACTATAGGTTCAATAACCATGTCGCGATATCTTACATAAGTCATTGGACCGTTCGTATAAGAGCAACCACAAAAAAAGTTGGTGTCTAGACTAACTATGGTTCAGTGTTTTACCCATAAACAAGCTTCCATTGCTGTCGAAACCAATCTCCGATGAACGAACGCACGACCAAGGCGTATACGAACTGCAATCTTCTAAGGTTAAGCTTGTTATTTGAATTGTAACGCAAGTTGCAGTTAACTACCAAAAAGTGGTCAAAATGTTGTCCAGTCAACTTCAACTTATGGATCTCTCGACTACAAAATTTAAATCGTGTACGAGCGCTTTTTGTGTAGATCTATTTAAGGACGAGCTTTTGACCAGGGGTCAATTTTCATTTTTTTTTTGTTCAAACTTCGTACAGACTTTCTTCATGTTCAATTCGTCAAATTTTTTTATCGCTGTTTACAGTCTTAGCAATTGTCTAAATGATCATACAATTTCATTGATTTTGACCACTTTTTGCGGGGTTGTAACAAAGACAGGTCGACCTGGACGTTGGTCATCTATGGTGTTGTCTTGGTATTCAAAAAACCATTTACGCCATTCGAAAAGACGAACAAACAGGATCTTGGTTGGACAATGTAAACAAACATTATGAACAACATCGGATTTGCAGGTTTTTTCAAGTAGATGCTACTGTGATGGTCAGATTAGGCCAATATATGAAGAACCTGGAGCAACGACCTATGTAGTCTAGTGGTAAGGATGGGGTTGGACAAGTAACGCTAGCATAACATCAGAGTACACACAATAACTATGCAAAGGTCGTAGAGGAGAGGATCTTAGGAGCACGTAGCACCCTATTAATCTAATCTAATTTAAAGAATGAATCAATTACAATATTAGTTTAGAATACTTACTGGTAATAACGTTGATTGGAACGTCCAACATAACGGTTTCAAGGATCTCTTCATTGTAGCATCCTGGAAGCTTTGAAATTGCTTGTCCCAGTCATAGGATACCAATCTTGTTTCTAAAGTCATATCAGCTAGTTCTGGTGGGGCTGTTATCCTCACAGGATTCGATCCGCTGTAACAAATAATGTTCATTTTAGTTCTAAATTTAAAACTGAATAAAGACCAGCAGCTCGGTGCGGCCATCATAACATGAGCAAACTGATCCTCTACCGAAAGGAGTGCATTATACCCCGGTCCTCTTTCTTTCCAGACTAAAATTCGACCATCAGAAGTATACAACCGAAATCGTGATTCGTCGGAGAAAAGACAACGCCTTCAATTTTCAATATTTCAATTGTTGTGCTCTATAGCCCTCCGACATCTGCAAGCATAACTGTGGGAATGTAGAGCGTCTTCTTGCCCTCAAAGTCTAGTCTGACCAGAAATAACTAGTCCAGTAGCTTGTCCAAAGAAGCTGTTGATTCTTGAAGCCACTCAGGACTATTGAACGGTCTTGAGCTTGTGTTGTGGCTCCTCCATGTGTATACTCTGCATTCCCAGTTGCATCATGCTTTGAGACACCTTTAAACTTCTTGCTGGGATACACCTTCAAGTATCCAACGCACTGCCTGTAATCGTCGTAGAGGCATAACTTTAACGTAATCAGAAGACTTATTGGTAAAATTTAACTCCGGAGTAAACATGGTTGACATGACGATTTCAAAATAAGGTATTTTTTGAACGACCTCAACGACAACCGATGGATTATTAAACACCTGCTCTAAGCAGCTTGGTTATCAATTACATATCTAGAAGATCGGAAAGTGATTCTGTGAGGATGGAAATCATACTAAGAATACCGCGAATGAAAGAAAATATTTCCGAGGGAAAAGGAAGCGGGAATGTGGACAAGGCAACACGAAGATTATGTGGGAAATGTAGAAATATCTAGTAGGTCTTAGACAATCAAAGATACTTCTAACAGTTGATTGATTGACTGATTAGTTCGGCACCACCATTCAAAGGCTTAGAGACATCGAGGCTTTTTGGGCTCTTAGTTATACCGTTTGTGTGAAGTTACCAGTAGCTCTTATCAGGCTCAGCAGTCTTTTCACTAGGTCCTTCTTGGAGAAATCCTCCCTAGTCCTAGGAGTCTACATCTCCAATGAGACAGTGCTTCACATTCGAAGATAATGTAAGAGGCTGTTTCCTCCTCTTCCCTGCACAACCGACAGATAGGTTCCTCCTTATATATGCCAATTTTATGCATGTGCTTCCTTAGGGTACAGTGACCGGTGAGTAGCTCCGTCACTTTCCTTATCTGGCCCCTGCTGAGGTTTAATATTTCGTTAGTCAGCGATTCCGAGGATTTTTTGACCAGGAGTTTGCTGAGTTCCTGTCTTACCACGTGCCAGATTTTGATATTCCAAATACTGGTTCAGGACCGGTGAAAGCAGTTTCAGACCCTGCCTACCTTTTCATGGCCACAATACCCTTGTGCCCTGGGACCCACCTAAGAGTTACTTTATTATGGTTTGCCAGGGTTAAAGGTTTTTGTAGATTTCTGCCTGGAATACAGATGTAAACTTCCCCAACGATGGCCCAGACTTGGGTATGGCTTTTCTAACAGTAACAGTTGCTTTAACTTTCTCAAAATAAACACAGAAATAATTCAAAAATGAAATTTACTGTTTGGACCCTTACTTTGTGGAATCTACTCATATTAATGTTATAAATGAAACAAGATAGGTCACTTACTATTTGGTCTAGCCAAAATATTAAACATCTAGTAGGTATCACATAAAATGTAACTTCTGTCATTCTGACAATGATATGTCAATATCGAAATAATTATCAATATCCTTTCATAAATTTCATAATTTTTCCATTAAATAGTGGAATTAATTAGAAACATTAACTCAAAAATGTTTAAATGTATTTCACACAAAAAAAAACTTTCAACCTTTATTATCGGGTGACAACAAATAAAAACAAAATAATAAAAATAGAGATAACATGCGAACTTTGCTTGGTGTTTTTCACCTGAATATTCCAATTTGGAATAAAGCCAAAAGTTTCAAAACAGAGGCCCGTTTTTATTCGTATCACCGTCAATTTGTCGATTAGGATGTTTTTAAAACAGTTTCTAATGGTAGTGACAACTACACGAATATTTAGCCTTGAGACGTATATTAGATGAATACGATCCCGATTGAGTTCAATTCTATCCTATTCATGTCTAGTGATAACAAAGTGGGGTTAATTTTAAACGTGTCTGCAAGATTTTTAAGAATTGCTAAAGAGAAGCATCTGTGGATAAATTATTTGGCAACGTCTATTTCGAAGAACGTGAGAAATACAATTCGAAATACAGAAGTTTAACTATAAAAATCAGTATAGTGAAACCAAAGTCAGTGTAACGACAATAAAATAAAGGCTCACTATACAAATGTTCTCCTTACTTCAGTAAACTGTTAGTTCGTGATGTTCTTAGAAAGCTAGTTTAAAAAAATATACATAATATAAATTTATTAGTAAACAATAAAATAAGTCGCTTAAAATTGCTGGAAAAGGAATAATTAATTAAAAACAACTTTATGTATGTTACTATATTTAAGAAAATTTTGAATAGCTGGCAACGTAGCTGCCTCTCATTCAACAGCTAATACATCCAATCCAGTATTTGGGATAATATAACGAAATAACTCGGCCAACTGGGACATAAATAATATCAGTTTACCGAACATCTGGCCTGACCTGGGTTAGAACATCCAGAAGTGTGCGTGAATTGTGTTGTAGAGAAATATTATCAATATACTTGAGTGAGTTTAGTTTTAGTTGTAGAAAAGTGTAGTTAAGCTAGAGTAGAAAAGTATTAATAATATAATATTATTATTTGTTAGTTTAGAACAGATTCGTGCTAAATTGCAGATTACAGATTAATTTTAATCTACTATATTAATTTGAATGAAAAACATTATTTCACAATATTCGAATTTATAAAAAATTTATATGCACTCCATTGGACCTTCAAACATTATGCCTAGAAGAACTATACTACGAATTAATGTTTTTTTAATAATTGTTGGATGAATTAATTTGATTTTCGTCCAGGAATAATAATAATAATAATAATCTTGAATACGTAAGGAAGACATTTGACTTTTTTTTAAAAATATCGATGAGACGACATCTGTTTGCCAAAAAAATATTTCAACAGTTCGTTTTTGGCCTCCCACAATTTTATTTATTCGGTTATGGTAATCTCGCATTTCCCATGTTAGGATACACATGGCCAACTTATGTTTAATTATTGTGATGTTTAAATATTTTCTAACAGGTCCATACTTGTAGGTACTATATTTATCCGTTACAAGTGTTCAAATGATTCATATTTTCATTTACGATTTACGGTTATTGAACTTATTTTGGCATCATTTTTGAAACTGAAAGGATTTCAGATAAACGTACCTACGTGAAAATTCAGTCAGAGTGTCGATGAGTCTAAAATGAAAAAATTATAACCAAAATAGACTGAAAAGCCAATGAAAATGGTAAAAAGTGAAAAAAATTATATTATAGTAGGATGAAACCCATTGGAAAAGGAAAAGAATACAACAAAAATAATTTACGGGCGATCTGAGGTCGGGAAGTGGTAGAGGGTGGGTTTTTAAGGGTAAAAACCGGTTTATCTCGATTTCCTGGGAAAAAATAAAAAGGCAAAGTTGTAGGTAATAAAAAAATCTACAACTTTTGTATTAACGCTTTTTCCACATAACTTCAAAATTCATGTGAAAAATTAAAAAAAAAAAATAACTTTTTGGTTTTTTATTTTTACTTTTATCAAAAAAATTCTTTTTTTCACGAAATTTGGTGGAAACTTACCTAGTTATGTCCCAAACAAACTGTAATTTGTTTGAATTAAAATATTTATTTTTTCACCTTATTTTCATTCAATATCGAAAAAGCACCCTAATTTTCAATCGAAAATTCTCACATCAAAATATCAGCTTTTTCAAAAAAGTCAATTGTTCTTTGAAATCTCTACTTTCTGATGGTCAAAAAAAAATACATTACTATGGTAAATCTTCTCAGAAAATGCAAAGAAACGAAAAATACTCGAAATCGGATTTTTTTTTCAAGCTTTATGTACAATTTTAAATTTTCTTAAAATTTATACTTTAAATACCTGAAAAACGTAATTCAAAATATACTACTATAATTAACAACCAAATAATTTAACAAAGTTAATATTTAATAAGACATCTACAATATTTTGAGAAAGTTGTAGAATTTTCTTTGAATTATATGCGTAGAAGCCTATTTATTGCTATTTTAAAATTAAACTTATATACATCAAAAGGTATTTTATAGAGAAGTGGGGAAGGAGCTATGAGGGTCTGAGCTTCACATTAGGGATGGTGATCTGAAATCGATTCCTCGGACCAACTTTCAATTTTTTTTTGTGTTTTTAGTAGAGCGGCTTTTTTTTCAATTGCCCCGGCAACATCGCAAGTAGTGATGAGAGCGGAACCGCTCGGATCCCAGTAGACTCGACAGACACTGTTACTTTTTTTTTCAAAAAAGCTAATAGGGAACTCTATAAGTAGGGATGTTTGAAAAATTAAACGATTTTTATATAAATCGATTATTATTTTGTTATAATCGATTTTTAATTATCGATTTTTCAAGTAATATTAATCGATTTTGTATAAATTACGTGTGTTTAAGGAGTGGATTTTCTCGTATTATTTATTGACTATCTTTCAAAATGTTGACACCTTTTGACGATTATTGACCATTTCTCAAAATTATTGACCATTTTTCAACAATTATCGTCAGTTTTTGACAAAAATCGTCCATTTTTAACAATTAATTGACAATTATTGACCAATTTTGACAGTATTTCCAAATTTTTTGACAATTTTTGACCATTTTCTTGAAATTATTGACCATTTTTTACAATTATTGGCCAATTTTGACAGTTTTTCAACAATTATTGACCATTTTTTTAAAATTATTGACCAATTTTGACAGTTTTGCAACAATTACTGACCATTTTTCAAATTTTAACAATTATTAACAATTTTCAACAGTTTTTGACAATAATTGACAATTAATGACCATTTTTCAAATTTGTTCTTGAAAACGTCACCTTGATAAAAAAAATAGATTTTAGAAGTAGAAATGTTAAATCTGATTGATACTCAACTCTTTTTCTTCCTCTTAGCAGAAGATGTAAAAACCAAGTTTGAAGAGGTTCATTCATTCGTGTGGGTTGTCCTCAGGGTGCATTAGGTTGGTATCTGTCATCAAATGTCAATTAAAGAAATACTTTTGATAAGTTTTCTTAGTTTTAAAATCCATTCAACTCCAGCACTAATTTTGGGTAGACAAAATTTTTGATTGGCCAAAGGGAATAGTTTCTCAGTTAAAAGTTGAATACCGAATTTCGAAACGTAAGTGCTTATGTTGAGATGAAATAAAGATAAAGATATTAACAAATATAGCGACAAAGAAGGAGCTTAAAAGATGGCAAAGTATTTAAAATAAAAGCTGACACACATACGAGAACGAGCAACACAAGAACTCGTTCTGTAATAAGAATACAAAACAGTTTTAACTTTCTATAAACCTCGTATCTTTTTGACGTAACAAAATTTCTTCTAGCAATTCATTGTTTACCCAACACTGTTCGATAATTAATTGATTATAAATTTCAAACAGGATATCGATTAATTATTTCTACAATTTATTGATAAGTTAATACTTTTATTTTGGAAATATTTTTTTCGTTTTTGTTATTTTGACATTATTGCATCCTATACGTTAAAAACCAGTCGTGCAAGTCTGTACGGCTGAAATACTTCTTTATAGGGATGCGCGATACTATCCGATATTCCACTGTATCGATACTTTTACTTCCGATACTCGATATTTTGTATCGATACTATGCTTTTCGATGCATTCCAAGTATCGATAAATTTGTAGTGTATCGATACCTTGCGATACGGGATTTTTAGTGGTAGCGGGGCAAGTGGCGTTATCTATAATAGTGATGAGCGATATCGTGATTTTTTTATCAGGTTGTCAAATGATATCGTGCTTTTTTTAACGAAACTAAAAATAAAAAACGAGAAATTGAGTTCTTCGAGTTAATTTTGAGGTTATGTGAAAAAGTCACCAATGAAAAAGTTGTAGATTTTCACAAGATCTACAACTTTTATAATCAACTTTTTATTCTAGGAACACAACTTTGGCCGGAAATCGCAATAATGTCTTTTTCCACCCCCCAAAAAAAGTGTGTTTTACCGAAAAAACGTTATAACTCGAAAAATTTCCAATATTTCAATTTGAAATTTTTTTTCATGGTTCGTGACTATCAAAGCTACCTTCTACTAAATTTTCATCAAAATTGAACATTTTTTAACGAAACCAAAAATAAAAAACGAAAAATGCATTTTTTTGCGTTTTTCGAGCAAATTTTGAGGTTATGTGGAAAAGTCACTAATGAAAAAGATGTAGATTTTTCCAAGATTTACACCTATTATATTCAACTTTTTATTCTAGAACCTCAACTTTGGTCGGAAATCGCAATAATGTCTTTTTCCACCCCCCAAAAAAAATGTGTTTTACCGAAAAAACGTCAAAATTAGGAAAATCTCGGATCGTTAACGTATCGATACTTCGAGTATCGATAAATTAATATTCGATATTCTACTGTATCGATACTTTACGTTCCGATCCGTATCGATACCTAATATCGATACTTTCTAGTGTATCGCGCAACCCTACTCCTTTATCAGGTTCAACGTATACCTTCCATTATCTAAAACTACCGACTGAAATGTGACGTTTTATTATAGCTAAAAATAATTATATTTTGTAGTATAGAAAAAGTTGTTGAACCTTTAACGAAATGCCAAATTAAAACTTTAAAAATAATTTAATTATATTAAATAGTATAATGGAATCTTGACAAATTCCTGTCACTCTAAAATATTAATTTAAAAACAGCGGCGCACCTCTAGTGGCTAGAAGCAGCGGCGCAGCCAGAATCTTGTATTAGGGGGGGGGTTTGAAAAGAAATTAGGAATAATTTTAAAATCTATAATATATGATAGTATACAAAACGCAACTAACATGCTAAAGTATATATAAAAATATAAACAAAAAAAAACAGTCGGGGAAGGAGTACCTATACTTAAGACAGCGTACATATAAAAAATATTTAAACAATAATTATGACAACAAAAAACAAAGCAACAATATAAGAACAATTAAAAATAAGTTTTTCTACAGTCGCGCGTAAAATGACTAATTACTATATTCAAATGAAATCGTAAAGTCGACAAATGCCGAGGATTGTTACTTTACGCTCTAGAGCAAAAAAAGGAATCTTTTTCGCTCGCTTATTTCATCAAACCACGCCCTCCAAATGAACTCAATTGGTGAATATTTAACAATTTATCAGATTAAAAATTAAATAAAATTATATGAAAATTCTCAAAAATTTTGAAATATGGTCAAAAATGGTCAATAATTGTCAAAAATTGTCAAAAACTGTTAAAAATGGACAATTTTTGTCAAAAACTGTCAAAAATGGTCAATAATTGTTTAAATTTTTAAAAATGGTCTATAATTGTCAAATATTTTTGAAAAATGGTCAAAAAAATTTCAAAAATGGTCAAAAATTTTCAATAATTGTCATAAAGGTCGATAATTGTCAAAAACTATCAAAAATGGTCAATAGTTTGGAACATTTTTGAAAAATTGTCAAAAATAACCAATAATTGTCAAAAACTATCAAAAATGGTCCAAATCTGTCAAAAATTGTCAGAATTTTGAAAAATAGTTGATAATTGTCAAAAATTGTTAGTTTTTGAAAAATTGTCAGAAATATGGTCAAAAATGGTCAATAATTGTCAAAAATTATCAAAAATGGACAATTATTGTCAAAATTGGTCAATAATTATCAAAAATTGTTAAAATTTTGAAAAACTATCAAAAAATGGTCAATAATTTTGAAAAATGGTGAAAAATATTGAAAAATGGGTAAAATTTTTGAAAAATTGTCAAAAATAGCCAATAATGTTCAAAAACTATAAAAAATTGTCAAAAATGGACAATCATTGTTAAAAATTGTCAAAATTTTGAAAAATAGTGGATAATTTTCAAAAATTGTTAAATTTTTTGAAATATAGTCAAAAATGGTCAATAATTTTGAAAAATGGTCTAAAATTTTGAAAAATTGTGAAAATGGTCAAAAACTATCAAAAATGGTTAAAAATTGTCAATTATATTTAAAAACTGTCAAAAATGGACAATTATTGTCAAAATTGGTCAATTGTCAAAAATTGTTGAAATTTTGAAAAATGGTCGATAATTGTCAAAAACTATCAAAAATGGTCAATAGTTTGGAAATTTTTTAAAAAATTGTCAAAAATAACCAATAATTGTCAAAAACTATCAAAAATGGTCAAAAATTGTAAAAAATTGTCAAAAACTGTCAAAAATGGACAATTATTGTCAAAAATTGTAAAATTTTGAAAAATAGTTGATAATTGTCAAAAATTGTTAGTTTTTGAAAAATTGTCAGAAATATGGTCAAAAATGGTCAATAATTGTCAAAAATGGTCAAAAATTTGGAAAAATTGTCCATAATTGTCAACAATTGTCAATAATTATCAAAATGGTCTAAAATTTTGAAAAATTGTCAAAAATGGCCAAAAACTGTCAAAAATGGTTAAAAATTGTCATCATTTTCAAAAATGGTCAATAATTGTCAAAAACTTGGTTAAAAATTTTCATCATTTTGAAAAATGGTCAAAAATTATCAAATATTTGGAGAAATGGTCACTAATTTTGAAAAACGGTCAAAATGGTCAATAATTGTCAAAAATGGTCAATAATTGTTAGAATTTTGAAAAATGGTCAATAATTGTCAAAATTTTGAGAAATGGTCTATAATTGTCAAAATTTTGAGAAATGGTCAGTAATCGTCAAAAGTTGTCAAAATTTTGAAAATAGTCAATAAATAATACGAGCCGTTTCCGAAAATCGATTTAAACACGTATTTTATAAAATCGATTTACTAAAAATCGATTAATATTACCATAAAAATCGATAACTAAAAATCGATTACAAGAAAATAATAATTGATGTATATAAAAATCGATTATTTTTTAACTTTGGCAGTCATAACAAACAAATTGCATTCTTCTTTTCTTCCGATAAGAACAAAGAGAACAATTTTTTCTTTATTCCAACGTTTCCAATCTAGTTTCAGATACATCTACAACTTCATCATTGCATTCTCCTAAATCTCTCGAATACTAAGTCGCAATTTTCGGCTCACCTTCGAATTTCTCGACCTTCTCTGTAAATGTGGTGTCACTAGTTATAAAGCTAATTTCTTCCTTTTTGGAAATGTTAATACTCAAAATGAGAGGTATTGGAATGACATAAATCCTCACATACAGAGTGCCCATTAAAAGTAAATGTCTGGGTAGGTATTTTGGTAAACCACAAATAGTCGGGCCTCTTTTTTTGAACTCTAATTTAACCGGTGAAGTATATCTCGAGATGTTAGAAAACGCTATTGAACCGTGTTAATTCTTCAAATTCTGGAAGATAATCCAGATGAATTTGGTAACTTGGAAATAACGTTCCAACAAGATGGTGCTCCTGCACACTATCACTTTGAAGTAAGACGTTATCTAGACGAGGAATATCCTGGTAGATGGATTGGACGAAGCGGTCCAATAGAATGGCCAGCTCGGTCACCGGATCTAACACCTTTACATTTTTTCTAGTGCACATTTTAAACAATTATTATAAGAACTTGTTCTTAAAAATTTATTAAGAGCGAAACTCAAATTTTAATGTTTATTTATTTTAACCATCAAAAATTTAGTATGATTGAATAGGTATAAGGTCCCATTTAATATTATTGGTTTCAGTTGCCTGGTGACGTCACCTGTTACCACTAGTAGAGAAGCACTGTATATTTATTATCCAATAAAAACTCGGGTTCATTTGATTCTAATTAAATGTCAATAACCGTGTACGTGTTGACACATCAAAAACATTATTGTGTATCCATAATATACAGTTGATCGAATGCAATAAATAATAGATAAATATATTTACGAGTCGCAATTGAATCGGAATTTTATTTGCTATATTTTTACTTTTACATACTTTCAGCCCACCGTTTACATATATGTATAAAAATCCTGTTCCTACGTTTGATGATTGTATAATTTATAAGCGATCGAATGATTTCCATAAATGAATTTCAACACTACTCGTTTCCAAACATCTACGATTCGTAATTTATCACCCGTGTCAATTTTAATTTATTTTAAATTTTGTAGTAGAGGTATTTGTAAATCGGTTTAATCTATTCTCTTCAACGGTGGTTCGGCTCCACGTTGGGCGCCATTTTTATTATATTGCATTCTATGCTAATAAATATTAAAATTTGCATTTAAGGGTATATTTCCTTGGACCACACAACCACCGAAATCCGTTAAAACCACAAATAAATGCTCGTAAGATACTAACATTTTTACGTTTTGTTTTTCGAAATGAACCAAACTTGGATGAATGTCGGTACCATTTTATAGTAGCCAAAAAAGGAATTCTCTTTGAAATCACTCTTAATTAGTTTTAATTGTACCAATAGCTGTTTTATAAAACCTTCGTATTTACATATATATCAAAAGAAGCCTCGATTCTAATCTAATTATAAGTCGATTCACGTTAGTGTTTCCGTCTTAATTACGACTAGCAAGTTTTCAAAATTACCAAGTTGAATACTAATGAATCATAAAATTCCTTGGTTTTTCGGTAAAGTGTTTATCTCCTTTTTTAAAATTCGACGTACAAAACTGCTCGAGGGCAGAGTATCATAATAATAATAATTATAAGTTGTGATTGATGATTTTGTATTTTTTTTAAAAATTGTGACGAAATATGTTGATATGTTGTACAAGGCATTTTAATCAAATGAAACATCTTAAACCATTCGATAAAGTAGTTAAAATAGATTTTTTAATTTGCAGAAAATTTTGTTTCGTTTACTTTATTTGCCGGTCATTCCCATGCGGAAAAAAAAACAATAGATATATTGACATCATCGCCAAATTTAAAATTAAACGATCTCAACGTGTATATGATATTTGTTTATTTTTCATGTAAAGCGAAGGTGTTTCATTCAATAAGGTGAACGTACTGAATATTATATTGAATCATTCAAGATGTATTTGTAGGAATTTTTCAAAAACAAATTGTCGAAATGCAAAAAAACTCTTTCTACAGGGTGTCAATTTTAACACTTACAATTGGCTGTACTTCGTGAACGAAAAGAGATTTCAAAAAAATTGTTCTGCTTTATTGTTACACCCTGTATAATTTTGATCGTTAGAAAGCATTTTCTACGTGCTTTCTAACGACGTATCACAAATAGGGGCTTGCCTTCCATTTAAATTTTTGTAGGTGGGGCATAGGGGGTTGATGGGGGTGCGTTCTCTCTCATGTCATTTTAGTTCTCCCTCTCTACCCTAGAAACGTTTAGAAATGTTTTTAAAATCTCTTTTCGTTGACGAGGTACAGCCCATTGTAAGTTTTAAAATTAACACACTGTATATTACGTTCCTTGTGGTACATTCATTAATCTGTTATTTTTGGGATATTAAACCTTCCCTTATGACTTATAAATTACGTTACACGAATTTTAGGACTTTTTAACCCCACCCCCCGTCCTTGTAACAGATTGTCACATTTTTAGAACCCCCTATTGAGACGCAGGGTTGCGCGATACACTAGAAAGTATCGATATTAGGTATCGATACGGATCGGAACGTAAAGTATCGATACAGTAGAATATCGAATATTAATTTATCGATATTCGAAGTATCGATACGTTAACGATCCGAGATTTTGCTAATTTTGACGTTTTTTCGGTTAAAAAAACACCTTTTTGAGGGGTGGGGTGGAAAAAGACATTATTGCGATTTCCGTCCAAAGTTGAGTTCCTAGAATAAAAAGTTGATTATAAAAGTTGTAGATCTTGGGAAAATCTACAACTTTTACATCAGTGACTTTTCCGCATAACCTCAAAATTAGCTCGAAAAACGCAAAAAACTGCATTTTTCGTTTTTTATTATTAGTTTCCTTAAAAAATATTCGATTTTGATGAAAATTTAGTAGAAAGTAGCTTTGATAGTCACAAACCATGAAAAAAAATTTCAAATTAAAATGTTGGAAATTTTTCGAGTTATGACGTTTTTTCGGTAAAACACACTTTTTTGTGGGGGTGGAAAAAGACATTATTGCGATTTCCGGCCAAAGTTGAGTTCCTAGAATAAAAAGTTGATTATAAAAGTTGTAGATCTTGAGAAAATCTACAACTTTTTCATTAGTGACTTTTTCAATTAGCTCGAAAAACGCAAAAAACTGCACATTTTTCGTTTTTTATTTTTAGTTTCGTTGAAAAAAGCACGACATCATTTCACAACGTGATTAAAAAATCACGATATCGCTCATCACTATAGATAACGCCACTTGCCGCTACCACAAAAAATCCCGTATCGCAAGGTATCGATACACTACAAATTTATCGATACTTGGAATGCATCGAAAAGCATAGTATCGATACAAAATATCGAGTATCGAAAGTAAAAGTATCGATACACTGGAATATCGGATAGTATCGCGCATCCCTATTAAGACGTCGCACATTTTTATAGTAGTTTGTGCAACTAGTGTGGATATGATGGCCATATCGCACGAGGACGAAGTTTGAGCACGACGCCGTAGGCGGAGTGCTCAATCGTCCGAGAGCGATATGGACAATCCACACGAGTCGAACAGTATATTTTTTCTACGACCCACTTAAGAAAAAATCTATAAAATAAACATTTTATTAAACTATAATATAACTTCAAATTGAAAATTTTTAATAATTTTACTATTATTATTATTTTATTATTATTTAGAAATAACATTAAAATTTAAAAACAAATTTCCCAACGGGGAATCGAACTCTGATCTACCGCGTGAGAGGCTGGGATACTTACCACTGGACTACCGATGAATATACTAATCATCTATCTATAACGTCAAATGTATTACATAAAAACTGACGTTTGCCAGGAGTACCCTTAAATATTCAATTTATTCTGTTTCTATACGTTATACGTCTCCTTTGCGGCTAAGCGAATATCTGGTGGAAAATTATTTATTGATTCATCACTGGAATCACTCATTTTTACTAATATTTTTCTTAAAAACTATAGAAATATTTTGACAAGTTATTTTGACGTTTCTATGAAATTGAAAAAAGATTAGTTGGCGGGTACTAAACGCAAATGCTGATTGGTGGATTTCATATACGTTCTAGGATGTATATGAAATCATATCCGTTCAGTTAACCGGAATGGCCTACATTTACATTCTGTAAATTGTGCAGAAAATGGATAATATACATGTGGGTGTAGAAAAAAAAGTTATCTTCATTTTTTTTTCTTATTACTGCACTAGAAGTTGAATGTTGTCGAGTGAGAGATAATCTCATAGCGAGTGTGCTAAAATATTAATAAATATAAATCGAGTTCGTAGATTTTTAAAGTTTTTTATTCACATATAAATTTCGCGTTTTAGTATTTTAAATTTTATCATTAGACGTCTCACAGCTTTTGAGTCCCCCCCCTGGCCCCTTGTCACACTCCGGTGATACCATCCCCCCTTAACGTGTGACGTAATTTATGGATGACCCCTTCCTTAGTATTTTTGAATGAAATTTTTGACAAACATAAATTGAGGAGAAAAATCTATAGGATTTGGAATTGAAAATAACAATTTATGCCATTTTTAAATCAAATTTTTGTTCCAATATCCACAAGTTAGTTCCTTTAAATATGATCATATAAAAACATTCTCGCTTACTTAGGGGGCGTCCATTAATTACGTGACGTGTTCAGGGGTGGGAGGGGATCGAGGAAAATCTACGTACTACATCTCACCAAAGAGAGAGGGGGGTAAAAAAATCCTCAAAAGTGCCTCACTTATTTAATGGATAATTGAATGTTGAAAAAAGGAAACTGGAAATGATTTTTATTCTAAAAACATTCATTTCTATTTTTGTCTTTTTATACATTTTTATTCATAAATTAATATATGATTAGGCCCTAATTTGTAGTGTTGAAAGGCGAGCATCAGACCTATCTTTAAGGGTGGTTCGGCCCCACGTTGGGCGCCAATTTGTAACTTAATATATATGCTATCACCATTTAGAATTCAAAGAAAGTGGAGCGTCCATTAATTACGTGAGGTGTTCGAGAAAAATCGTACTACATCTCACCAATGGGGAAAGGGGGGTCGAAAATGCCTAGCGAACTTAATGAACGCCCCCTTATACTTATTGGCAAAATTTTATATTCTATAGGAATTGATTCAAGTTGATTAATACACACGTCTACCCTACAATGGTTTCATTTTCCCTATAATTTCAGCCCTGACCTTTTTTAACTTGACTAGAGGTACTTGGCCCTAAACGGTTCACGTTTAGTTCAAAAGGGTCATATACCTTTTTATCTACGTTATTGATTCAAACTTTAATTAACCTTTGGATTTTTTTCGAAGTGTCAAATTAAATAATTGAATATCGCAAGAAAACCGGCGAAAGAAATTGAAGAACTTTATATACGAAAAGCAAATTTATTTATTTAAAATTTTGTTTTTATAAATTATTTTTGAAGGGATTTTGAAAACGTGATTTTTTTGGAATGAAATAAAATCACGAGGGGGCTTTCATTAATTACTTGAGGCATTTTTGAGGAAATATTGACCCTCACTCCCCCCTTGGTGAGATGTAGTAAGATTTTTCTCGACCCCCTGCCCCCCCCCCTAATGTTACGCGAGATTTTTCAAAATTTGTGTTTTGTTTGTCAGATTTTATTCAAGACACTTTTTGTATTTAACTTAACTTTGACGCATTTTTACGTTTTCCACTAGAAAAAGAATTACGTGATATTTGACAAAGCCCCCCTCTCCCTCAAGTGAGATTTAGTAAGATTCGGCTCGAACCCCTCCCACCCCCGAACTCCTTACGAAATTAATGAAATGAAATTCTAAAAAGTGATATAAGTGTAAAAAGTGATATAAAGGCATATATTCAGTTACAAATTGGCGCCCAACGTGGGGTCGAACCACCCTTAAAGATAGATCTCATGCTCGGCTTTCAATACCACAAATTAGGGCCTAATTATATATTAATTTATGAATAAAAGTGTACAATAAGACAAAAATATAAATGAATGTTTTTAAAATAAAAAACCACTTCCGGTTTCCTTTTTTTTAACTTTTAAGTATCTTTGGGGGCGTCCATGAGGCATTTTTGAGGATTTTTGACCCCTCCCTTCCCCTTGGTGATATGTAGTAAGATTTTTCTCGATCCCCTCCCACCCCTGAACACCTCACGTAATTAATGGACGCCCCCAAAAGGCTATTATGATCCTAGCACATTTAACAAAAAAATACATTTACATCTTTAGTTATCAATTATGGAAAAAAGTGCTATTATTTGTTAAACTACCGAACTGGAGTTCTTACGGTTTTCACCAAAAGACGGAGAGATTCAATCTAGGTGTTTATTTTGTTTTCAAAAATATCAAAGATCTCTACGAAACTTACAATAATGTAACTCAAGGTATCGAAAATTTTCATTATTTAGCTAAAACTATGAAAAATGCGAAGTGGGCGTTACGGAATGAAATCGGGGCGGGGCAGGTCACTAGTAGAAATTATTTTTGTTATGATTAAAAACCAAATTGTTATAAAGACTTTAAATGACGTGTACGAATCAAAAAGTTATAAACATTATGCTGTAATTTAAGAACACTATTTTTTCATTTTTGCTCCAATACTATATACTGGGTGTCCCAGAAGTTTCTGACCCATGTTAACTGCAAAAATCTCGCCACACAGAAATGATAGGGAGGTGCGGTTTTTGCAGAGCAATTTCTTTGTATATAAAGTTTTTTCAGTATAAATGTTTAATAAATGAAATCTTATATAGGGTGTTTTAAAAAATGGTATTTTTTAAATACAAATATAATTTTTTCAATGGAACACCCTATATATTTTTATTCTATCTAAAAGTTGAATTATTCCCAGTTCCGAAAATATATAATTTGTTGAAATTTAGATGAAAAATCAGTAACTTAGTGTCTGACACATACGTCTTAAATAAAAAAACAATTACAAAATTTGCCTGCTTATCCCTCCCCTTAAAAAAAAAGTATACCGAATGTTTTTGAGAGAAGCACGACTTGGTTAAAATGGTTCAGAAACTTCTGGGACACCCAGTATTATATTGTTATAGTAGCTTATAAATAATTTTCGATTTAAGCGTATAGTTTTATTTATGAAATAATAATTCAAATATCATTGGTAAGAACAATTTTTTGATTGATTTACCAATTTATCTTTTGGCATTGATCAAAACCACTCAACTTAATAACGATTTCGTGGTTTTAATAACTAGTCACTCGATAATTTGTTACGCAAAAAAATAAATTATATTTTCTTGTAATAAATTTTTAGTTAGAAAAGAGCTTTTAATATTTTTGTTATTTTATTATAGAATTTTCAGAAACTAAATAAACTTCCTAATAAATAGAAAAACTGAACCAAGTCAACAAAAAATCAATATCCACTGAATCTGGGCTAACTGAATTTAACATATTGATTACCTTCTAACATGAAATTACGAAGGCAGTAAGGCACGCTGCTATGGAAAATATTTTAAATTTATAAGTATGGCTGTTTCGAAATATCAGGATAATACTATTTCTTTTGTAACCCATGAAGAAAAAATATCCCAGATAAATATTTCGGGTGATAGATGCAAAATATTGAGTACACACACACATATCCGAGATGAGCCCGTTCCTCCCAGAAGGCATCGCTCTAAGCGCAATGCATCTTGGGGAGAACTTCCACCAACCCCCCATCTCATCCGATGGGTCCTCAGCCAAATGGCTGCTGACTGGGGTCGAGCTGTCTTCTTCTTGGCTATGTAACCACGGTGGCTATTTCTTCAGCAGTCTTCTAACTTGCTTTTGTCTTCCGTTGTGTGTGTTTTTGCGCTGTCTCTTCTTCTTCTTATCACGCTCTTTCCTGCCGAAGGTTGGCGATCCAAATAGCAATTGTAGCTCTGGAACTGCAGCATGAAGGACTTCTGCAGACGAGCAGTCGAACCATCTCCTTTAAATCTTTTAGCCATGAGTTCTGGCGTCTTTCTACTGATCACTGCCTCTACAACAGGCGAAGACGACCTTATCGAGTGGATCCACTTTTTTGCTGTCCCAGTTGAAATCCCGACTCATCTTTCTATGGATGTGCCGGGACTTCTCGTAGGTGGGCCTTCTCTTCTTGAGATTTATTATAAGTGACTTAAGGCCATTAGCCATTAGAACTTGCTCGAGAATCTATTCCTTCATCGGTGTTGTTGTCGTCGTCGTTTTGTTGGTTGCAGCTTGGGAATAGCTGACTCCTGGCTCCGTTGTTTTTGGGGCTGTTTTCCTTGGCTTCAAGTAGTTCGCCGGGTGTTCTCCTTGGCAGTTTCTGCAGGTGGCTGGCTTGTTCTTCTGTCTTGGGAATCCTTGGCGGTGCGTCAATTTCTGGCAAGGTCAGTATATTGCAAATGATGATTCGTGCAAGATGTTTGACGTCATGCAATTCACTTGTCATTGCAACATTACAGCTAACCCAACCAAGAGTAGAAAGAAAAAAGGAAATAACGAAAGTGAGAAAAGCTCAGAGAAAAAACTAAGCGAATCACTGTCGATAATCAAAACACAAATGACAAAACTTCAGCCACCTCAATCAGCTGATAGGTATCATTTGTTTGAAAATAGTTAGTTGGTTGGTAACACAAAAGAAACTAGATTTCTCCCTAGAATTACGCCTTGCATGCAATAGAAATGGCATCAAAACGATCAAATTGCAATTGCATCGAATTGCAGAAATTGATCAGCTGAGTCTTAACTGCGTATGCTTTCGATCGAGAAATCTTGCGTCTTGCCTAGCATTGCAGATTATATTGCACCATGTCAAGCGGCCTTTAGAAACAAGAATCAACCAGTCACTAAACTGAAGACGTAACAAGAATAAGGTTTCGTCTAGATTCTAGATGTTTAGACTTGAACATGTGATCAGTTGCCAAGCAATCGGATATTTTCGATGATGACTGTTTGTACAGTTCTCTATTTGCGTTAAGTCTAAATCAGGACTGTTAGGAAGCGTCCATTAAGTACGTGAGGATTTTTTGACCCCCCTTCCCCCTTGCTGAGATGTAGTAAGATTTTTCACGATCCCCTCCCACCCCCTAAACACTTCACGTAATAAATGGACGCCCTCTTTCCTTTAAATTCTAAAAGGTGATAAGCATATATTAAGTTACAAATTGGCGCCCAACGTGGTGCCGAACCACCCTTCAATACCACAAATTAGGGCCTAATCATATATTAATTTTTGAATAAAAGTATATAATAAGACAAAAATATAAATTAATGTTTTAAAAATAAGTTTCCTTTTTTTAACTTTTAATTATCTGTGGGGGCGTCCATCAAGTACGTGAGGCATTTTTTGACCCCCCTTCCCCTTGGTGAGATACGGTAAAATTCTCTGCTCGATCCCCTCCCACCCCTGAACATCTCACGTAATTAATGGACGTCCCCTCTTTCAATTTTTGTGTAATACGATTCGTTGATATTGTTGTTAACAATTTATACAACTGTGAATTGTACATAATGCCTTGTACATTATTTTAAATCGTGTACGTAAAACGTATTTTACCCATGTGAAAATGTCTACGTGTATAATGAAATATTCGGTATTTAAATTGGTTGTTGAAAATTAGTTACTTTACAGACGTTATTGCATGTTGTATATATACATCATGAAGAGTGATTCTGATAAAGAGTTTTAAAATAACAACCATTTTGCGTGGGTTATCGCAATCCTCTGACACTTAACAGATGATAAACAAAAACTCTAAATTGGAAAAATCACAAATGTTCGTTTAACATGGAATTAATCGTTACTTACACACACACAAAAAAAATTGTAAAGTTTAAATAAACGTCGCAATAGGGATTATATTTTGTTTGTTAATTCCAACCTACTTGTGCTTATTTTTCTTTACTGTAAACAAATAAATCTTTTTCGTAATGCTGACAAACGCAATGTTTGTTTTTTCACATCGCTCGCAAGTGATCAAGTCGATATTAATAATTTGGCCAGGTAAAAAAAAAAGCAAACTGGAAATGGTTTTTTATTTTAAATTTATATTTTTGTCTTTTTATACACTTTTATTCATAAATTAATATATGATTAGGCCTTAATTTGTGGAATTTAAAGCTGAGCATGTTACCTATCTTTAAGGGTGATTCGGCCCCACGTTGGGCGCCAATTTGTAACTTAATATCTGCTTATCACCTTTTAGAATTTAAAGAAAAGGGGGCATGTTCAGGGGTGGGAGGGGATCGAGTCGAATCTTACCAAATCTCATCACGGGGGAGGGGGGTCAAAAAAATCCTCTAAAAGGAGTTAAAAAAAAAAGGAAACTGGAAATGGTTTTTTATTCTAAAAACATTCATTTATAGTTTTATCATTTTATACACTTTTATTCATAAATTAATATATGATTAGGCCCTAATTTGTATTGAAAACCGAACATAAGACCTATCTTTAAGGGTGGTTCGGCCTCATGTTGGGCGCCAATTTGTAACTTAATATATGCTTATCACCTTTTAGAATTTTAAGAAAAGGGAGCATGTTCAGGGGTGGGAGGGGATCGAATCGAATCTTACCAAATCTTATCAAGGGGGAGGGGGGGACAAAAAATCCTCTAAAAGGAATTAAAAAAAGGAAACTGGAAATGGTTTTTTTTTAAACATCCATTTATATTTTTGTCTTTATGTACACTTTTATTCATAAATTAATATATGATTAGACCCTAATTCGTGGTATTTAAAGCTGGGTATATTACCTATCTTTAAGGGTGGTTCGGCCCCACGTTGGGCGCCAATTTGTAACTTAATATATGCTTATCACCTTTTAGAATTTGAAGAAGGGAGGGGATCGAGACGAATCTTACCAAATCTCATCATGGGGGAGAGGGGGTCAAAAAAAATCCTCTAAAAGGAGTTAAAAAAAGGAAACTCGAAATGGTTTTTTTTTAAACATCCATTTATATTTTTGTCTTTATGTACACTTTTATTCATAAATTAATATATGATTAGGCCCTAATTCGTGGTATTTCAAGCTGGGTTTATTACCTATCTTTAAGGGTGGTTCGGCACCACGTTGGGCGCCAATTTGTAACTTAATATATGCTTATCACCTTTTAGAATTTAAAGAAGGGAGGGGATCGAGACGAATCTTACCAAATCTCATCATGGGGGAGAGGGGGTCAAAAAAAAATCCTCTAAAAGGAGTTAAAAAAATGAAACTCGAAATGGTTTTTTTTTAAACATCCATTTATATTTTTGTCTTTATGTACACTTTTATTCATAAATTAATATATGATTAGGCCCTAATTCGTGGTATTTCAAGCTGGGTTTATTACCTATCTTTAAGGGTGGTTCGGCACCACGTTGGGCGCCAATTTGTAACTTATTATATGCCTATCACCTTTTAGAATTTAAAGAAAGGGGGGCGTCCATTAATTACGTGAGGTGTTCAGGGATGGTAGGGGATCGAGAAAAATCTTACTACATCTCAAAAATGCCTCACGTAATTAATGGACGCCCCCAAAGTTAATTGAAAGTTAAAAAGTCTTCTTTCTAAATGAATAAAAATATCCGATTGACGGGTACTTTACAACTCGAACTTTACCTACTCGAGTCACAAAAAAATTGAATGAAATCAAATAATTAACGGGTGCGGTAGGTATACACACTAAAAAAAACAACACAACACTTTTAATTAATTTAGAATTCAATTATAAATTACTTCTATGGAAAGAGAAATCGTTTTAGTTTAGACGTGAATAATAATCGAAACGACAGCCGCGACAAATTTTAAAATAAAATTTCAAATTACATTTTAGGCGCACCTTGTAATTTTTGCGAAAAATTAGTTTAATAAAAATTGATATAGGAGAGAAAGTCTTCTTTAAATCGTTATAATTATTAGATACTTAATTGAAATAAAGATTCGATTAGAGGAAAAACTAGTGTAGGAAATGTTTTTCTTAAATCAACTTTTACTCAAGAATCGAGTCATATTATACCTATGCTGTGCTGATCTGGTGCAATGTGATTTTCCCCAGCGCAGCCTTTGAAGTGATGCTAGACCTTCCTCCATTACATCTACTTTTGTATTGGAACGCCTCTGATGCGATAATTACAGTCAAGCAGAGTCGAGCGAGGTTAGTACTTGGATGGGTGACCACAGAAACACATGTGCCAATCGAGCGACTTCGGCCGCGCGGCTGGGGACGTGCGACTTTTATAGTACGGCTGCAGCTGCCAATACAAATGCCAATTGCGCGATTGCGGTCGCTTCAACTTTTAAAATTATGTATTTTATAAACGCGAAATCAGTTTTTAGTCGGCTATCATGGAGAAAGCATAGTGGTTTCTTGGTTCTGTTTGGAAAACGAAGAAGAAGAACTTTTCTTTTCGATTATCAAAGCATGTTATGAAAATGCCTATACGCTAGCTAACTCATGATAAATCTTTGAAACCCGGCGATCTAAAGGGACCTCTTGAGATACTACGGTCCGGAACAACTTAATCCATGGAGATGCCCACGGACTTTGATGTGTACGAAACAGGATTTCGAATTTGAGTTATCAACGAGCATGAGTAAACACAAAACGAAATCCCAAAACTATTAACAATATAATTCCTAGAAACGTCTTAACTCAGACTTCTTTTATTGCTCAAGTTGAGGAATTCAAACTGCTGAAACAAGAAAATGCTGTAGGGCAAACAGGAGTATGTAGCACTAAAACAGTTGGTCAAAAATATTCAATTAAAGATTAATAAAAATTAGTGAAACGTCGAATTGTCCCTCGCATAGTCTTGAACTTGCAATAAATAAATTTAGTTCAAGTATAGCATAATTTCGTATCAATGTTACGGCATAATTTTATTATTTCAACGATCTAATTATATTACGTAATAACGAGAAATTGAATAATACTTTTACGCAACTGGAAGAAACTAACGTTGTCGTTCTTTGTATAAAGTTAAAAGTGAATTAGTTTTATGAAACGTACGTTATTTCAAATAATGCTTTCAGTTTAATTGTGACGTAAGTATACGCGAATAAGCTTAACTGGTAACTATTATTTTTGCGAAATTGATGAGTGTTGGATTTTAATTGATTTTATACTTTTGCAAGTTCGGGTGCTTTATTTGTTGGTTATTCGAAGTTAGTAGATAAGCTAGGCCACCTTGACTACAGATATAGGGAAAACAGTGTGTTAGAGAGAGAGAGTTATGTTTAAGAAAGAGACATCACTTGTCACGTCAAACGTTACGTGTAACGGCAAACGTTACGTGCCACGTCAAACATCACGTGCTACGTCTAACGTCACGTACCACGTCAAACGTCTCTTGCTACGTCAAACGTCTCTTGCTACGTCAAATGTCACGTGTTACGTCAAACGTCAAATGCTACGTCAAACGTCACGTGCTACGTCAAACGTCACGTCAAACATCTCGTGCTACGAGCCCACACATTTGACGTAGCACGAGACGTTTGACGTGACACGTGACGTAGCGTGTGACGTCTCTTTCTTACACATTGCCTCCATGACTCTCTCTCTCTCTCTCTCTCTCTCTAACACATTTTTTTCCTTATATCTGTAGTCATGGTGGCCTAGCTTATCTACTGAAGTTTACATTTTACCATCCTGTACATTATTTTAATCAGTCTTCACCAACTATGATGTCTTTCAGTAGCTTTTTTTTAAATCGTCGTTTCAACTATAAATATATTTATATCATTATGAATCAACTTTACCACTATAAAAGGAGAGCAATAATTCTTATTGGAACGCCCTGTATGATTTTCCATCATCATCAATCTAACGACTTCGACAGCCACTCCTTGGACCCGTTATTTAGTAGCTGATGCCTAACAATCAGCCTGGTACTTAAATTCGTTCGTATTGAAATACAAAATTTAATGTTGGTGTGTGGATACAGGGTGTTTCAAAAAAAAAGGATAAACAGATCACTGAGAAGAATATGTATCTTTTGCAATTATGTCGAAACTTTTGGTAACATTGTAATGAATATGTTTTGGAAGATGAATTTTTTTAGTCTCTCATAGAGGGCGCTAGTCGACCAATCGACCAATCAACCCGCGAAGTACCATTAACATCAAATCAAATTATATCCAATGAATTGTTTTTGCAAAGTAACTATAAATAACAATGGGATTTATTGTAAAGTGATTATTTAAAATCATCGACTGCAACGATTTATTTACAAGTCAAAGTACGATGATGTGCTCGAAATCGGTACTTTTCAAACATGACTCTGTAACAAAAATAATAAATAACATAAAACGAAACTAAACTAAATAAACAAGAAAATACACAACAATGTTCGATCGAGCGAAATTTTACAAAGTCAATCCTCACGAAACTCGTTAAACTAGTTTATGTTCTATAACCATGAATATGCAAGATTAGAGATTGAATTATTTATCGATAACGGTTATTTTTTAACATTTTTTTTTAATTATTCCACAGCTGGATTTTGTCTTTTGAATAGATCAATTATTATTGTTTTTTATATTCAACAAGTTACAGTTATTTTAAAATAGAAAAAATACATTCAATGGTTAAATATATGGATTGGACAAAAAACAGGTTTTTTTTGTCGAATTTTTTCTGCAATCGAAATTTGTCGGAAAGGGTTCGCCGGCATTTATATTTGCTTAAAAATGTAGTTACTTTCGAGAATTTGTCCGTTTATTTATATGGGATTTCAAATTCTATTCGATAATATAGAAATTCACGCAGGAAAATGTTGCTCTTTCAGTACACTGCAGTAAGTTCAATGATGGTAATAACTAGCAACATCTACACAAATACTCTCGAACTATTTCACCTTATCTTGAAAATTCCAAAATTCACAAAGGAAAATGGTGTTCCTTCTTATCTGGACACTTTTCCATGTTAATACAATGATGGTATACTATAACTAGCGCCATCTATCCAAAAACTCTCGAACTATTTTCACCTCATTATTCTATCTTAAAAATTCCGAAATTCACCCAGGACAATGGTGATCCTTTTTTATTTGGACACTTTCCTAAGTACATTGCGGTTAGTACAATGATGGTATACTATAACTAGCGCCATCTATCCAAAAACTCTCGAACTATTTTCACATCATTATTCTATCTTAAAAATTCCGAAATTCACGCAGGACAATGGTGATCCTTTTTTATTTGGACACTTTCCTAAGTACACTGCGGTTAATACAATGATGGTATACGATAACTAGCGCCATCTATCCAAAAACTCTCGAACTATTTTCACCTCATTATTCTATCTTGAAAATTCCGAAATTCACGCAGGACAATGGTGATCCTTTTTTATTTGGACACTTTCCTAAGTACACTGCGGTTAATACAATGATGGTATACGATAACTAGCGCCATCTATCCAAAAACTCTCGAACTATTTTCACCTCATTATTCTATCTTGAAAATTCCGAAATTCACGCAGGACAATGGTGATCCTTTTTTATTTGGACACTTTCCTAAGTACACTGCGGTTAATACAATGATGGTATACTATAACTAGCGCCATCTATCCAAAAACTCTCGAACTATTTTCACCTCATTATTCTATCTTGAAAATTCCGAAATTCACGCAGGACAATGGTGATCCTTTTTTATTTGGACACTTTCCTAAGTACACTGCGGTTAATACAATGATGGTATACGATAACTAGCGCCATCTATCCAAAAACTCTCGAACTATTTTCACCTCATTATTCTATCTTGAAAATTCCGAAATTCACGCAGGACAATGGTGATCCTTTTTTATTTGGACACTTTCCTAAGTACACTGCGGTTAATACAATGATGGTATACGATAACTAGCGCCATCTATCCAAAAACTCTCGAACTATTTTCACCTCATTATTCTATCTTGAAAATTCCGAAATTCACGCAGGACAATGGTGATCCTTTTTTATTTGGACACTTTCCTAAGTACACTGCGGTTAATACAATGATGGTATACGATAACTAGCGCCATCTATCCAAAAACTCTCGAACTATTTTCACCTCATTATTCTATCTTGAAAATTCCGAAATTCACGCAGGACAATGGTGATCCTTTTTTATTTGGACACTTTCCTAAGTACAATGATGGTATACTATAACTAGCGCCATCTATCCAAAAACTCTCGAACTATTTTCACCTCATTATTCTATCTTAAAAATTCCGAAATTCACCCAGGACAATGGTGATCCTTTTTTATTTGGACACTTTCCTAAGTACATTGCGGTTAGTACAATGATGGTATACTATAACTAGCGCCATCTATCCAAAAACTCTCGAACTATTTTCACCTCATTATTCTATCTTAAAAATTCCGAAATTCACGCAGGACAATGGTGATCCTTTTTTATTTGGACACTTTCCTAAGTACAATGATGGTATACTATAACTAGCGCCATCTATCCAAAAACTCTCGAACTATTTTCACCTCATTATTCTATCTTGAAAATTCCGAAATTCACGCAGGTCAATGGTGATCCTTTTTTATTTGGACACTTTCCTAAGTACACTGCGGTTAATACAATGATGGTATACGATAACTAGCGCCATCTATCCAAAAACTCTCGAACTATTTTCACCTCATTATTCTATCTTAAAAATTCCGAAATTCACGCAGGACAATGGTGATCCTTTTTTATTTGGACACTTTCCTAAGTACACTGCGGTTAATACAATGATGGTATACGATAACTAGCGCCATCTATCCAAAAACTCTCGAACTATTTTCACCTCATTATTCTATCTTAAAAATTCCGAAATTCACCCAGGACAATGGTGATCCTTTTTTATTTGGACACTTTCCTAAGTACATTGCGGTTAGTACAATGATGGTATACTATAACTAGCGCCATCTATCCAAAAACTCTCGAACTATTTTCACATCATTATTCTATCTTAAAAATTCCGAAATTCACGCAGGACAATGGTGATCCTTTTTTATTTGGACACTTTCCTAAGTACAATGATGGTATACTATAACTAGCGCCATCTATCCAAAAACTCTCGAACTATTTTCACCTCATTATTCTATCTTGAAAATTCCGAAATTCACGCAGGACAATGGTGATCCTTTTTTATTTGGACACTTTCCTAAGTACACTGCGGTTAATACAATGATGGTATACGATAACTAGCGCCATCTATCCAAAAACTCTCGAACTATTTTCACCTCATTATTCTATCTTGAAAATTCCGAAATTCACGCAGGACAATGGTGATCCTTTTTTATTTGGACACTTTCCTAAGTACACTGCGGTTAATACAATGATGGTATACGATAACTAGCGCCATCTATCCAAAAACTCTCGAACTATTTTCACCTCATTATTCTATCTTGAAAATTCCGAAATTCACGCAGGACAATGGTGATCCTTTTTTATTTGGACACTTTCCTAAGTACACTGCGGTTAATACAATGATGGTATACGATAACTAGCGCCATCTATCCAAAAACTCTCGAACTATTTTCACCTCATTATTCTATCTTGAAAATTCCGAAATTCACGCAGGACAATGGTGATCCTTTTTTATTTGGACACTTTCCTAAGTACACTGCGGTTAATACAATGATGGTATACGATAACTAGCGCCATCTATCCAAAAACTCTCGAACTATTTTCACCTCATTATTCTATCTTGAAAATTCCGAAATTCACGCAGGACAATGGTGATCCTTTTTTATTTGGACACTTTCCTAAGTACAATGATGGTATACTATAACTAGCGCCATCTATCCAAAAACTCTCGAACTATTTTCACCTCATTATTCTATCTTAAAAATTCCGAAATTCACCCAGGACAATGGTGATCCTTTTTTATTTGGACACTTTCCTAAGTACACTGCGGTTAATACAATGATGGTATACGATAACTAGCGCCATCTATCCAAAAACTCTCGAACTATTTTCACCTCATTATTCTATCTTAAAAATTCCGAAATTCACGCAGGACAATGGTGATCCTTTTTTATTTGGACACTTTCCTAAGTACAATGATGGTATACTATAACTAGCGCCATCTATCCAAAAACTCTCGAACTATTTTCACCTCATTATTCTATCTTGAAAATTCCGAAATTCACGCAGGACAATGGTGATCCTTTTTTATTTGGACACTTTCCTAAGTACACTGCGGTTAATACAATGATGGTATACGATAACTAGCGCCATCTATCCAAAAACTCTCGAACTATTTTCACCTCATTATTCTATCTTGAAAATTCCGAAATTCACGCAGGACAATGGTGATCCTTTTTTATTTGGACACTTTCCTAAGTACACTGCGGTTAATACAATGATGGTATACTATAACTAGCGCCATCTATCCAAAAACTCTCGAACTATTTTCACCTCATTATTCTATCTTGAAAATTCCGAAATTCACGCAGGACAATGGTGATCCTTTTTTATTTGGACACTTTCCTAAGTACACTGCGGTTAATACAATGATGGTATACGATAACTAGCGCCATCTATCCAAAAACTCTCGAACTATTTTCACCTCATTATTCTATCTTGAAAATTCCGAAATTCACGCAGGACAATGGTGATCCTTTTTTATTTGGACACTTTCCTAAGTACACTGCGGTTAATACAATGATGGTATACGATAACTAGCGCCATCTATCCAAAAACTCTCGAACTATTTTCACCTCATTATTCTATCTTGAAAATTCCGAAATTCACGCAGGACAATGGTGATCCTTTTTTATTTGGACACTTTCCTAAGTACACTGCGGTTAATACAATGATGGTATACTATAACTAGCGCCATCTATCCAAAAACTCTCGAACTATTTTCACCTCATTATTCTATCTTGAAAATTCCGAAATTCACGCAGGACAATGGTGATCCTTTTTTATTTGGACACTTTCCTAAGTACACTGCGGTTAATACAATGATGGTATACGATAACTAGCGCCATCTATCCAAAAACTCTCGAACTATTTTCACCTCATTATTCTATCTTGAAAATTCCGAAATTCACGCATTTCAATGGTGATCCTTTTTTATTTGGACACTTTCCTAAGTACACTGCGGTTAATACAATGATGGTATACGATAACTAGCGCCATCTATCCAAAAACTCTCGAACTATTTTCACCTCATTATTCTATCTTGAAAATTCCGAAATTCACGCAGGACAATGGTGATCCTTTTTTATTTGGACACTTTCCTAAGTACACTGCGGTTAATACAATGATGGTATACGATAACTAGCGCCATCTATCCAAAAACTCTCGAACTATTTTCACCTCATTATTCTATCTTGAAAATTCCGAAATTCACGCAGGACAATGGTGATCCTTTTTTATTTGGACACTTTCCTAAGTACACTGCGGTTAATACAATGATGGTATACGATAACTAGCGCCATCTATCCAAAAACTCTCGAACTATTTTCACCTCATTATTCTATCTTGAAAATTCCGAAATTCACGCAGGACAATGGTGATCCTTTTTTATTTGGACACTTTCCTAAGTACACTGCGGTTAATACAATGTTGGTATACTATAACTAGCGCCATCTATCCAAAAACTCTCGAACTATTTTCACCTCATTATTCTATCTTGAAAATTCCGAAATTCACGCAGGACAATGGTGATCCTTTTTTATTTGGACACTTTCCTAAGTACACTGCGGTTAATACAATGATGGTATACGATAACTAGCGCCATCTATCCAAAAACTCTCGAACTATTTTCACCTCATTATTCTATCTTGAAAATTCCGAAATTCACGCATTTCAATGGTGATCCTTTTTTATTTGGACACTTTCCTAAGTACACTGCGGTTAATACAATGATGGTATACTATAACTAGCGCCATCTATCCAAAAACTCTCGAACTATTTTCACCTCATTATTCTATCTTGAAAATTCCGAAATTCACGCAGGACAATGGTGATCCTTTTTTATTTGGACACTTTCCTAAGTACACTGCGGTTAATACAATGATGGTATACGATAACTAGCGCCATCTATCCAAAAACTCTCGAACTATTTTCACCTCATTATTCTATCTTGAAAATTCCGAAATTCACGCATTTCAATGGTGATCCTTTTTTATTTGGACACTTTCCTAAGTACACTGCGGTTAATACAATGATGGTATACGATAACTAGCGCCATCTATCCAAAAACTCTCGAACTATTTTCACCTCATTATTCTATCTTGAAAATTCCGAAATTCACGCAGGACAATGGTGATCCTTTTTTATTTGGACACTTTCCTAAGTACACTGCGGTTAATACAATGATGGTATACGATAACTAGCGCCATCTATCCAAAAACTCTCGAACTATTTTCACCTCATTATTCTATCTTGAAAATTCCGAAATTCACGCAGGACAATGGTGATCCTTTTTTATTTTGACACTTTCCTAAGTACACTGCGGTTAGTACAATGATGGTATACTATAACTAGCGCTATCTATCCAAAAACTCTCGAACTATTTTCACATCATCATTCTATCTTGAAAATTTTTAGTTTATAAAGTAAGAGAAAGTTTTTCGTTCGGTTAGCCTTGGACTGCATTTTCTGTGAATCATTCGATCCAAATAGGCAATATGTACATTTTTGTCGTTGCCCACCTCTATTCGGGATCTCCATTGGCACTGGCAATAATTAACTTCCAAGTCCGACACGAAGGTTCTTTGGGTTGTTTCGATTCAAATCCGTTCGGAAGGAACGCTTTGATTCGGTTTCGGTATGCTTATGGTAGTTGCCGATAAGACGACTAACCTAGAAAAAATTCTTTAACGGAATCACCACCCGACATATTTGGTTATATTTATCGGTTTGGTATGTTTAAAATATTTTCGGAAGAATAACTGCAATTTTTTCTCTCTCTCTCTCTCTCTGTCAATAATTATATTCGACAAGTTTCAATATTGAACTGACCTACAATTAATTAGAAAGTAAATAATTTATTGAATAATGGGTATTTAATATCGGGTCATAAAAAAATGTTACAGCAACTTTTGTAATCTGTAACTGAAAGTTACTTGCGGATTGTGATATTTTATTCGGGACCGTTTATAATCTAATCTATAATAGCGAATTTGTTGTACGAGGCAAAAATTGGCAGCTAGATGCGAACGGCGTTACCTTTTGATTTGGGCTCTGTAGCAGAATAGCGTCAGTCAAAATAGCGCAGAACAAAAACAGCGGCAGACAAAAGAGCTTTTTCCCTTTTCCTTTTTGCAAAACTTCATGTAGAATACAAATTCTTTGATATATTTTCCAAAAAGGGGAAGGCAATAAGCTATGCGGCAGACAAAGGGGAAGGGATTAAGCTATACGGCAGACAAAATAGCTTATTCCCTTCCCCTTTTTTGGAAAACTTCATGTAGAATACAAATTCTTTGATATATTTTCCAAAAAGGGGAAGGGTATAAGCTATTTTGTCTGCCGCATAGCTTATTCCCTTTTCCTTTTTGCAAAACTTCATGTAGAATACAAATTCTTTGATATATTTTCCAAAAAGGGGAAGGCAATAAGCTATGCGGCAGACAAAGGAGAAGGGAGTACGCTATACGGCTTATTCCCTTCCCCTTTTTTGGAAAACTTCATGTAGAATACAAATTCTTTGATATATTTTCCAAAAAGGGGAAGGCAATAAGCTATGCGGCAGACAAAGGGGAAGGGAGTAAGCTATACGGCAGACAAAATAGCTTATTCCCTTCCCCTTTTTTGGAAAACTTCATGTAGAAAACAAATTCTTTGATATATTTTCCAAAAAGGGGAAGGGAATAAGCTATTTTGTCTGCCGCATAGCTTATTATACCTTCCCCTTTTTGGGAAACTTCATGTGGAATACAAATTCTTTGATATATTTTCCAAAAGGGGGAAGGGAATAAGCTATGCGGCAGACAAAGGGGAAGGGAGTAAGCTATTTTGTCACAAAATAGCTTATTACCTTTCCCTTTTTTGGAAAACTTTTCCAAAAAGGGGAAGGGAATAAGCTATTTTTTCTGCCGCATAGCTTATTCCCTTCCCCTTTTTGGGAAACTTCATGTGGAATACAAATTCTTTTATATATTTTCCAAAATGTGGAAGGGAATAAGCTATTTTGTCTGCCGCATATCTTATTCCCATCCCCTTTTTGGAAAACTTCATGTGGAATACAAATTCTTTGATATATTTTCGAGAAGGGGAAGGGAATAAGCTATATTGTCTGCTGCTGTTTTGTTCTGCGTTATTTTTGGGCGGCGCTATTTTGACTGACGCTATTTTGTCCAGCGCTATTTTGACTGACATTATTTGCTACATAGCCTTTGTTAGGGTACCGCAAGTTCTATTTTATATAGACATGAAAGAAATTTGATACAATTTTTTTTAGTTCTCTTAGTATTAAGGCCTGCTAAAGCCTCGACCGTCTATACTGTTAAAAAATAGCAATATAAAATTTCTGTATATGCATCATAGAAATTTTATAAAACTTTTTAAAGCTTGCTTCTTATTGCACGACATAGGACTTTTGGGAAGGCTAGTGAACTCGTGAAACGTGTGATGTTACGAAAAAGCGTTCGTCACGGGATGAGAGAGAGTATCGCGCAATTCTTTCTCTCTCTCTCTTGCCGCACTGAGTGAAAAATTGTCAAAAATGGTCACTAATTGTCAAAAACTATCAAAAATGGTCAAAAACTGTCAAAATTTTGAAAAATGGTTAATAATTATCAAATATGTTGAAATTTTTGAAAAATTGACAAAAATTTTGAAATATGGTCAAAAATTTGGAAAATTGGTCAATAATTGTCAAAAACTGTAAAAATTTTGAAAAAATGGTTAATAATTGCCAAATATTTTCAAAAATTGTCTAAATTTTGAAAAAATGGTCAATAATTGTCAAAAATGGTCAATAATTGTAAAAATTTTGAAAAAATGGTCTATAATTGTCAAAATGTTTGGAAAATGGTTAAAATTTTTGAAAAATTGTCAAAAATTTTGAAATATGGTAAAAAATTTGGAAAATTGGTCAATAATTGTCAAAAACTGTCAAAATTTTGAAAAATGGTTAATAATTGCCAAATATATTCAAAAATTGTCTAAAATTTCAAAAAATGGTCAATAATTGTCAAAAATGGTCAATAATTGTAAAAATTTTGAAAAAATGGTCTATAATTTTCAAAATGTTTGGAAAATGGTTAAAATTTTTGAAAAATTGTCAAAAATGGTCAATAATTGTCAAAGACGGTCAATAATTGTCAAAACCAATCAAAAATCGTCAAAAATTGTCAAAAACTGTAAAAAATGGTCGGATGTTTTAAATCTTTAACAATGCCCTCTCAGAAAAGATATGAGAACATAAGTAAGGAATCTAACGTGCGTCGACATTATAGTTAAATGCGTTCTTAGGCTTCGCCGTTAGATGACTCGAGAGGTACTAAAATAGGTAATTTATAAGCAAAAGGAATTATTTTGGGCAAAGAAACAGGATCTCCTGTTACAGATTGTTAAAATTTTGAAAAATGGTCGAAAATTATCAAAATTTACAAAAAAATGGTGAATAATTATAAAAGCCTGTCAAAAATGGTCAATAATTGTTAAAAATTGTTAAAATTTTTGAAAAAAAGGTCAAAAATGTACAATAATTGTCAAAATTTTTGTCTCACAATATTCAGAACGCAGAAGGCCCGCCCTTGTAAGTTTCTTTACTTTTACATTACTTTCATAATTAATTTCATTAAGGCTCATACCAAGTGTCATTTCTACTTGTGAAAACGATTTTAGACCATTTTTGATAATTTTTGACAGTTTTTCAAAAATTTATTATTTTTTGCAATGCTTCGACAAAAAGGAACACCAACAGCTTTCATGACTCTGACAGATTTGCTGAAATCAATTACAACCTCGCATTCTATTGTGCATAAGAAGCAAGCTTCTGTCGGCGGTCCGACGACCGCTCACCTTTTTTTGAGTACTCTAATAACCAAAAACAAACATCGAGTATCAACGGTTGAAAAAGCCCTCTGTCATCATTTTTTTTTTTTGGAAAATAATTGCTTTTTCCAGTTCCTTGATTCAAAAGGTAACGTCGATCCCATATTAAATCACTCAATTGCAATTCGGTTATTAAAGAGATACTCAAATCACCAACTGTTCCTGTACTCGCCCGCATTTATTTAAATCCACTTTAAAAACAAAATGTTATCAAGACATCAGGGTATTATTTAGCCGACAGCTCCCAAAGTGAGAAATATTAAATTATTAATTATCTCGTAGTTTATTATTTAATAAGAACTTAACACGAAACTTCGTGTCTAGTAAGTATATATTAAACATCTGTTAATAGATAATTTGCTTCCCTTTGTATATAACTCAAAAATACATTTAGTAAATGACATTTCAATGACAACCTAACATCTAAAACGGTTCAGTCGTTGTAAAAGTTATGTAAAACGTGTAAAGAGAGGTATGGCGATGAGATGGTTTAAATGAACGGTAATCCTGATAACCTTGGTCAGGATATTGGATTAAACTTCGATCCTTGGCAATTGTACAAAGTTTCAATTCAATTTGACGGTTTGAAGTAAAAGTATAGAAATGAAGCTATTTCGAGGTAAAAATGTCGAGTGTGCGAATCAAAATGGGACACAGAAAATTACAATGTTGCGCATATTTATTAAACAAACTTTAAACATTAATTAACAATCGAGTGATAATGACGATTAATGAATCAAGTTAATAACAAACATGATTATTTAAAAAAAACCACTGGAAAAAAAATTAATACAAAAAAATCTAATTAAAAAATAAATAACAATTTTTACAATAAAGTTAATATTTTACGACCATTCACGTCTAATTAAGTGTACATACACTGAAAAAAATTCGAAAATTCTTTAATGAGAATATCTTATTTAGGAAAAAAAACATGTTCAGCCGAATATGGAGGTGCTTGATCTCAACTAGTTTGTTTATGTAAAACGTATTCATTTAAGTATACACAGTGTACCAAAAAGTTTTATACAAACGGATAGAAAGTTTATATTAAATTTCACAAAAAAAAAATTCTTGATAAAAAAACTCTGCAGGTCCGTAATCAAGTACAAAAATTTGAAAACGTCGGCTGGAATACAGGGAAAATAAGAGACAAAAAATATATACAGGATGTCTCATTTGAAAACATTTTTTGATTGATATAAATGGGAAAAACGTAGACCCACCCTGTTTTATTATTATATTTAGTAATATTATCAGGTATAAAAAATACGTTTTTATTTGGATTTGCGAGTAAAAAGAATTTCGTTTTGAATTTTTCTCACGTGGAATCCTTGAACGGGAGCAATAAAAGTTATCGATAGCTTGAATAACAAAACATTTTAAACTTACATTTAATCTTTTGCTAATATACTGACCGCAACTTTTTGATGGTTCTTTAAAAGAAAAAAAAGTTAAATTTTAGGTATGGCAATTAAGAAGTGTGTTAGTCGGCGCACCCATTTATTTTATAATGGAATAATCCGAACGAGAATGTTGAATACACAGGGTCATTTTAAAATATGGAACCAGTCGAAAATATATTCGGCGTATAAAAATTGAAATTGGTGTTAAATATAGGGTGAATTATTAAGAATTAAAAAAAAAAATTTTATCAAAAATTGTCAAAAACTGTCAAAAATTGTTAAAATTTTGAAAAATTTGAAAAATAATTGTCAAAAATTTTCAAAAATTGTCAAAAGTGGTCGATAATTGTCAAAAACTTTAAAAAAATTTGAAAAATGGACAGACATTTTCAAAAATGGTCAATTGTCAGAAATTTGAAATTTTTTTTTTGAAAAATGGTCAAAAATTGTTAAAAATGGTCAATAATTGTCAAAAACTATCAGAAATGGTCAAAAATTGTCAAAAAATGTCAAAAATGGACAATTATCATCGAAATTGGTCAATAATTGTAAAAAATTGTTAAAATTTTGTAAAATGGTCGATAATTGTCAAAAACTATCAAAAATGGTCAATAATTTTGAAAATTGGTCAAAAATTTTGAAAAATTGTCAAGAATGGCCAATAATTGTAAAAAACTATCAAAAATGGTCAAAAACTATCAAAAATAGTCAAAAACTGTCTAAAATGGACAATTATTGTTAAAAATTGTCAAAATTTGGAAAAATAGTTGATACATGTCAAAAATTGTTAAAGTTTTTAAAAAATGGTCAAATATAAAAAATTTGGAAAAATGATCACTAATTTTGGAAAACAGTCAAAATGGTCAATAATTGTCAAAAATGGTCAAAATTTGTCAAAAATGGTCAATAATTGTTAAACTTTTGAAAAATGGTCAAAAGTTGTCAAAATTTTGAAAAATAGTCAATAAATAATACGAGCCTTTTCCGAAAATCGATTTACACGTAATTTATAAAATCGATGTACTAAAAATCGATTAATATTACTATAAAAATCTATGAAAAGAAAATAATAATCGATTTATATAAAAATCATTATTTTTTAACATCCCTAGTCAAGGATGCGAAAATATAAAAAAATATTTTTTGTATTATTTTAAAAAGTACATGCTTTTCATATTTCGATAATAAACCTAAGAGATTCATTCATTAACAATTTATCAGATTAAAAATCGAATAAAATTATATGAAAATTATCAAAATTTTTAAAATATAGTCAAAAATGGTCAATAATTGTCAAAAATTGTCAATTATTGTCCCAAACTGTTAAAAATGGATAATTTTTGTCAAAAATTGTCAAAAATGGTCAATAATTGTCAAAAATTATCAATAATTTATAAAATTTTGAAAAATGGTCGATAATTGTCAAAAATTTTGAAAATTGGTCAATAATTCGAAAATGGTCGATAATTGTCAAAAACTGTAAAAAAAAATTGAAAAATTGTCTAGAATGTCCATTAAATGTCAAAAACTATCAAAAACTGTCAAATATGGACAATTGTTGTTAAAAATTGTCAGAATTTTGAAAAAAAGGTGATAATTATCAAAAATGGTCAATAATTTTGAAAAATGGTCTAAAATCTTGAAAAATATTCAAAAATAGTCTAAAACTATCAAAAATGGTTAAAAATTGTCAATTATTGTTAAAAACTGGAAAATGGACAATTATTGTCAAAAACTGTCAAAAATGGTTAAAAATTGTCATCATTTTGTAAAATGGTCAAAAATTATCAAAAATTTGGAAAAATGGTCACTAATTTTGAAAAACAGTCAAAATGGTAAATAATTGTCAAAAATGGTCAAAAGTTCTCAAAATTTTGAAAAATAGTCAATAAATAATACGAGCCGTTTCCGAAAATCGATTTACTAAGAATCGATTAATATTACAATAAAAATCGATAACTAAAAATCGATTATAAGAAAATAATAATCGATTATTTTCTAACATCCCTAGTCAGTAGATCTTTTTAAGGTAAATCATGATGAATAGCGAAAATGACGATTATTCTAGCACTCCTATTTTAACCTAAGATAATACAAAAAACTGTTTTGATTATTAAAAGGGCGACTTTAGAAAAAATTATGTGTGTTTTTCGAGCATAAAGTAAAATTGCCGCTTTCGAAAGATCGCCGCGCTCCGCTCCGCGTCGCGCAGCAACATTCTTTCTCAAGCGGCAATCTGTTACTTTACGCTCTAAATACACAAATAACTAATTTCGATTGTCCCTCGTAAACATATCCTCTTTGTAGTGATGGGCAAAACCAGTACAATTTGTTATACTTTTGTACTAGCACAATCCGTACAGTAATACACCAAGTAGTGCCGTACAGTGCTTACAATTGTACCGTATATAAAAGTGTGACGTACATTTTGTACGACACGCACACGTACTTCCCATCTCTACCTCTTTGGGCGTGTTGGTTATTACTTCTAAAATGTGCACGTTAAAACTTTTTCTGTGTGGTGGTAAAACTGAAAGCGAAATTTATATTTTAGGTCACCCGATTTTGCTGACAAAACAAAAAAGAATATAAAGTGCAAATTCTTAACGTTTCCAGTTACGAAATGCCAACAACCTTTTATGTATATATTATATATATGAAGATATCATGTGTTAATATTACAAAGAAATAATTTATTATATTTTGTATTTTAGAAAATGCAACAGACAAAAGTTTCTGTTAAAGAGAAAATTTTATAATGAGATTAAATGATTTTCCTACCTATACTTTTATTTTTAAAATATTCCAAGATTAAAAACAAATAGTTTAATGTTAATTTTAAAATATCGAACCTTGATCTTCGAATACCAACCGTCAAGAAAGAGATTAAAAGGTTAGCCGGTAAGCAAGGCTCCATCAACATCTGAATGCAGAAGCTCTTCAGTTGCTGGAATCAAGCCAATCGATCTTGTGTAGTGTTCTGTGTAAAGCAGAGTACAGTGCATGAGTGTAGTGTATGTTAATAAGCAACGCTAAAAACTCCCTCAAAATAATATCAGTTGGTAGCAATGTTTCTTGTTGGTAACAATCAATTGTCAATTCTTTATGATCTTACCTATGGTGGTTGTAAGGGAATAAAATGTAATTATCGATTACAAATAAAACAAAGGGAAAGCTGGCATTTTCATTACAAAGATACTAAAGGAAGGTACAACAAATAAATAATAATAAAAGGTTATGGGCTCAGCATCTCGAGAAGAAAAATAAATCGGAAAATAGTGAGGTTAGTAATTCTTGAATCAGATGGAATAGTTTTTCCCAGACTATTGATGGAATGGGGTTTATCGTTGATGGTTTCTTGTGTTTTAACGAATACACCAATGAAAAAGGTGCAAATTATATTGGTAATAATCATAGAGAAATTAAATTTTCTCTATTAGTTTCCAATAATGAGGTTATGTACACAATTTTTTGTGCAAGAATTTAAACAGAAAAATGGACAGAAATAATGATAGAAACATTCAAAGAGGAGGCAGTATAAGTAGAGAGAAAAAAAACTGTTGATATAGATAATGGAGGTCTCCGAGGACTTAAGAAAGGGAAAATTCCATCAACTACAAAGATTCCCAATAACAATGGAAAAATATTGTGGAGAGGTTAAATGAAATTCCGGGAGCAAAAAAGGATTGGATTCTTGGCGAAGGGTAGGCAAAAAAAACACAAGGGGTATTTAAAAAAAAGATTAAAGATGCGATTCTAACAGAATGACTATCTATACTGCATATTTGCATAGAAAAGTGTGACTTATCGAATCGAAGTGTAAGGTCAAGAAGCTTATTAACCTATCCCAAGTTTAAATTACAATTATATTTATACGTAGTTTCCGGTATCAGATATTATGAACTATTTATAATAACATCTCAGTCACATTCAGCATTTTAAAATACAATAATTGTGCTTTGTGGGTAAATAACCTTTTATTTTTTTTTGCAGTTCATTGTGTGTGTGACGAATTTTCTTCTTAAACATTTCTGTATAACCAAGTAGTTGAAGTTTGTACAAAAACAACTGCAAGCATAATCAAAAATTAGATGTCGAAGATAATAGTTTAATCATAACGCCCAGATGGCATGTCCCAAAACAGATCTAAACTGGGAAGTGGAACTTTTAAGCCTGGCAAACCGTAATAGAGTGGGTCTTAAGTGGTTTCCGGGGCACAAGGGTATTGTAGGCAATGAAAAAAAAGACACCCTAGCAAAGCTGTCTGGGCATACAGCCCGAGAAGTAGTTGTTGCCTCTTAGTGAACGGTCTCTGCTCTTTGAAAAATTTTTTTTTGACAATCGCGCGTAAAATGACTAATTACTATATTCAAATGAAATCGTAAAGTCGACAAATGCAGAGAATTGTTACTTTACGCGCTAGCGCAAAAAAGGAATCTTTTTCGCTCGCTTATTTGATCAAACACGCCCTCCGAATTGACTCAATTGGTGATTATTTAACAATTTATCAGATTAAAAATCAAATAAAATTATATGAAAAACTATCAAAAATGGTTAATAATTTTTAAAAATTGTCAAAAATGCCCAATAATTGTCAAAAACTATCAAAAATGGACAATTATTGTTAAAAATTGTCAAAATTTTGAAAAATAGTTGATGATTGTCAAAAATTGTTAAAGTTTTTGAAATATGGTCAAAAATGGTCAAAAATGGTCAATAATTGTCAAAAATGGTCAAAATTTTTGAAAAATGATCCATAATTGTCAATAATTATCAGAAATGGTCAATAATTTTGAAAAATTGTCAAAAATGGTTAAAAATTGTCAATTATTTTTAAAAACTCATAAATTGACAATTATTGTCAAAATTGGTCAATAATTGTCAAAAATTGTTAAAATTTTGAAAAATGGTTGATAATTGTCAAAAACTATCAAAAATGATCAATAATTTTGAAAAATTGTCAAAAACTATCAAAAATGGTCAATTATTGTTAAAAATTTATCAAAATTTTGAAAAATAGTTGATAATTGTCAAAAATTGTTGAAATTTTTGAAATATGGTCAAAAATGGTCAAAAATTTGGAAAAATGGTCCATTATTGTCAACAATTGTCAATAATTATCAAAAATGGGCGATAATTTTGAAAAATGGTCTAAAATTTTGAAAAATTGTCAAAAATGGTCAAAAACTATAAAAAATGGTTAAAAATTGTCAATTATTTTTAAAAACTGTCAAAAATGGACAATTATTGTTAAAATTTTGAAAAATGGTCGATAATTGTCAAAAACTATCAAAAATGGTCAATAATTTTGAAAAATAGTCAAAAACTATCAAAAATGTTCAAAAACTGTCAAAAATGGACAATTATTGTTAAAAATTGTCAAAATTTTGAAAAATAGTTGATAATTGTCAAAAATTTGAGAAATGGTCAATAATCGTCAGAAATTGTCAAAATTTTGAAAAATAGTCGATAAATAATACGAGTCGATAAATAATACGAGTCGATAAATAATACGAGTCGATAAATAATACGAGTCGATAAATAATACAAGCCGAAAATCGATTTAAACACGTAATTTATAAAATCGATTCACTAAAAATCGATTGATATTACTATAAAAGTCGATTATTAGAAAATAATAATCGATTTAAATAAAAATCGATTATTTTCTAACATCCCTAGTCAGTAGATCTTTTTAAGGTTAATCATGATGAATAGCGGAAATGACGATTTTTAAGTACTCCTATTATAACCTAAGATAATATAAAAAACTGTTTTAATTATTAAAAGGGCGACTGTAGAAAAAATTATGTGTGTTTTCGAGCGTAAAGTAAAACTGCCGATTTCGAAAGATCGCCGCGCTCCGCTCCGCGTCGCGGAATATAACAATTTTTACAGGAAACTGTAATTAAGTAGATAATTAAAATTACTTTTTTGGGAAAATTTACTTACGATAAAATATTGAAAACGAAACATCGAGTTGGGTGTTTAAAAACAAAGATTTACACTTGTAAACCGAGTTTAGAAATACAGGGTGTCCCACTATAAAGAAACACATTTTGACGGCTTATTACTCGAGAATGGAAAAAGGTAACGACGTGCTGTTTTTGTTGTTAATCAACACACAAAATCACTAAACAGATTTAGACATATTTAAAACAAAAATAATCATATCACAAAAAAAGTAACACATTTCCGAAATAAGCAAAAAAGCGCCATCCTTAATAAAACCGTTACCCGGAGCGTGCACTTCACTGGATCCCATTCCTAGTGGACTATAATATACTTTTATCATATTGATAGCACGATTTCAGGTAAGCGACCCTAAAACCGCAATAAACCATAGGCGGACATAGGAATATAATATTGTTATAATATCATACAAAAATTATTTTGTTTCACATTTTATCAGGAATGTAGTCTACTGTGAATGGACCTTAAAAATTGTTTTTGCAGTGTTAAACTTCAAAAAATTATTGATTGTCTAGTTGTCGAATTTTTTCGTTAGTTTCAGATAGGGACCAGAATTTAAAAACTTGATAATTGTTCTTGATAACGGTAGCTGGAACGCTGCCGAAACGTTGAATTAAAAAATACAAAAAAAAAGATTGTGGTTTAATTTCCCAAAATAATTAACAAAAATAATAATGAATACACCATAAGGAACATACAGAAGATGTGATAATTTACGTTTGGTTTCATAAAAAATTAAATCTTTCCCTAAAAACTTGAGTATATGCCGATAAGGTATACATTTTTGGAAAGGGGAAGAAAGGGACTTTCAGATTGTATTAAAAAATATAGAGTGCTATAGCGATAATTTCGCTTCAAAAAAGGTATTTTTTTCGGCGCTTTCGGGAAAAAATATACATTTGGCAACTATGTCAACAAAAACTTGAAGGAAATATGAGAAATGCACGTCAATATCTTTTTCGATTCTCGAGTAATAAGCCATCAAAATGTGTTACTTTATAGTGAGACACCCTGTACTATAACTTGAGATCTGTCAAATCCAGTTTTATGATATTTGCAAAATTGATTTCGGAGAATTCGATAAAATAGATTTTTATTTTTATTTTTTACCCGTGGTTTATTTATAATAACCATTTCATACGTTATATTCGCAAAAACGAAATAAAATTTTGCAATAAGTTGATGAACAGACTGGTAGACGTTACGCTACATACTCTAAACATAGAATTTTAATTAACGTTTCTTCTCTTTTCATCGGTAAGCACGATTAAATTTGTATAAACGTCGGCTTATTATGGTTCCAAGGTAAAACGTACTCTTTCCTACCTCCCCCCTCTAATCCCAATTTTAATCATTGCAAAATTAGACCAGACAATTCTTCATAAGTTAAATCCATTTCGATGTTAATAATTATTATTGACACATTTTGGTAAGAATCAGTGGAAACTCACAATAAAATAGTTATATGCGACGATTTGAAAGAGCTATTGTTTATATCCGATGGAAATTTTTTATTTTGCTTTCCACCATAATATATCTTGTTTGTTTGAGTGTCTTGAATTATTTTCAAAAATCTGCTGTATTAAAGTTTCCATCAAGTCCACCCTTTTCTTAGAGGAAAACAGATATCCTAAACTTCGAGCATTTTTTAAAAGAAGAAATGACGGATATAAACCCAAAAAATCTATTGTTTTTGACAGGGAAGATGTAAATAAATTCCTGTTTGAAGTCCCCGATGATATGAGGAATCGCTGGAGCGGGTGCAATGAAAATGGACAATGTTGAATTGAGGCATGAAGTCTTTAGAGATGGAGAAATTATGGAGTATCCAAATTTTGTAAATAATGTTCATAATAATTGTACTATTAATATTCATATAAATAAAAAGTGACAAAATCCCATGTAATTTAAATGGAAAATGTAACGTCTTTGGGGCAAGGTTTATTATGACTATTAACGGGTTATGATGGTCTGATATTTTTTTTTAAGATGATAAACTAAAAATTTAAAAGGCGTTGCAAGAAACATAATCAATTTCGTAAATAACGGACATCTTAATACATTCCATTTTTTTTTAAAATTTGCTTATTTGTCTTGATTTTTAAAATGCACTGAACTTTTTTCATATTTTAAACGTAAATATATAATTTTCGCACGAACTTGTTAGTGACACACTCGAAAGATTTTGCAAACAGTACAAATATTAATTGTTGCAATTTAAGTTTATTTTTTATTTATTTTTTTTTCAGGTAAGCCTCGACAGCATGTTTGTAGAACAGTCAACTCCACGGTCGATGGAAAGGTTTGAAAATTTAATATACCTACTAGTTTCTTAAAAGAACATCCTTTATGAACCTGTATAAAACTAATTAATTTAATAATAGTCTTCAAAGTTAACTCATTTGAAACGAGAACTTTTATACTAAAGCTTTTGTCTCGCTATAATGCATCTGTCTGTTGGAAAAAAAAATTTTTTTTCAAGAAACAATAACAAGACAAATTAATGAAATTCTAATTAAGTCATTTTTTAACATAAAATTTATAATATTCTTATAACCCAACAAGCACCGTATTTTTTCTTCAATATTTTTAGAGCATCTTAAATGCATATTTCTTAGCCGGAAAAATAATAAAAGCTTCAAAAAGCTACTAAAATGGACAGTGAAATAATTGATAACTTATAGTTATTTATACTATAAGGGATGTAGGTAACATTTATTAGTCATAATTGTGACATTCACTGACATCTGTGCCAGCTGGTTTACCCATTCCTACCAACTTTTTCCTCAATTCTATCCTTTATTATCCCTTCCATCAATCTACCCCTACCACACAGCAGGCTGATAGACCTGTAGTCCCCCGCCCGCTTCCCCTCTCTACCCGCTTTCTTCATCAGTATCACACTGGCCAACTTCCATCCTTCCGGAAACTCTTCCTCCCCCAGCATCCTGTTGAATATTTCCCAGAAGTACTCCCCATTGTCATCCAACAGCCTCTTCATCATATCACCCCTCAGGCCTTCTATCCCTGGGGCTTTCCTTACTTTAATGTTTCTCCCCCATCCTCTACTTTCCACTTCTCTAACGGCCTTTTCCCCCTCATCTTCCCTACCCCCCTAGTATCCTGGATTTCTCGAATTCTGTTCCCCATTCCTCCTTCTCTCCCTGTGAACAATTTCCCTATAACCTTCTCCCAATCTTCCTCTAGCACCTCGTTCCTATTTCCACCCATCCTCTTCACCGCTATCTCATACGCCTTTCCCCATGGATTGTTTTCCAATTCCCCCACTAATTCTTCCCACTTCCCTCTTTTTTCTCTCCAGTTCCTTCTCTTTGTTTCCCTCTCTTCCAGCTATCCTTCTTTTTCCTCTCAGCATCCGTCTTCGTTCTTTCTTACACTCCCTCCACAGCGCCTCTATTTCCTCATTCCACCAGTAATTGGCCCTCCGCTCACGCCGCTTGCTCCTATTTCCCCCTCTTTTACAGCCCTATATCACATTGTACAATTCATCAGCATAATGTTCAAGTCCCCTTTCAATCTCCTCTCTTACTTTCTGCCTCGGCCTTCGTCCACTTCCATCCCCATTCTTCCAATAATTCCTTTCTTCCTTTCCTTATATCCGTCTCCACATAACTTTTTAACCTCAAGCTTTCCTCATCTTCCAGCACCCTCCAACTAATCACTCTTTCCCCCAGCCAAACATCACATGCTGATATATCAATGAATGATGAACCCCCGTCACCCCTCAAGAAGGTGGGCAACAGTCCATAATTCAGCACCACCAATCCGTTGGATGTCAACACTTCCTCCAGGATTTTCCCTCTCCTGTCCGTTTTCTTCCCCCCGCCCCCATACAGTATTCTTAGCATTGAAGTCCCCTGTTACCATTCTCCTTATGATCCTTCCTTTTGACATTCTCAGATAATCCTCCAATTCTATCATGCTCTCATATTCTTCCAGGCTGACATTTGGGCTTATATACACACTGTACACCACCATGTCTCCCATTCGCACTACCACCCATCCGTTTCCCTTCCTCACTTTAACCGCCCTCAGACCATCCCCCACCACTCTTATTCCTGCCTCTCCTGTATCGTCCATAGTCCATCCCTGCTTTCCCTCATATCTAGCATTTACCTCGTTGGTTCCACTCACCACGTCTACTTCCCTCCTAAAAATCACTTCATCCAATATATCATGCGCTATCCTGCATTTCCCTAAATTTATCTGTAACACCCTCCATCCATCCCCTACATTCCTTCTTTAAGCGCACTGCTCTCCCCCTCCTCCTATTTGACCAGACTCGTCCTCTATTAGGGGTCCCATTTTTTCCTCCCTCTTTTCCATCGTCTTCATCTACTTCCTTCCTTCCCCTACTACATTCTATCTCCACTGGCTTATGTCCCCTTTCCCCACATACCCTACAAAGAAAGGCCTGCCGACAGTCTCTGGCCATGTGATCCTCGCTCTTACATATTTAGCACTTACTCCTCTCCTTAACTCCCTTCACCTTACACTCTGCTACCTTGTGCCCCTTCACCCCACATCCAAAACATCTGCCCTCCTCTCTACCCTCTGCAATAGTTACCCTGTTCCACCCCAATCTAATCTCCCTGTTTCCTAATTTCTAAGAAGCGAAAAGGTGGTTTTTTTTCAATGATTCCTCCTTTACTTAGTCTGTATCTTCTTCTTTCTGCAACACTTTCCACCATCATATGTAGTGGTGTGAGGTTAAGAATCACTTCCATGGACATATTTTTAGTTTTTTTTTATCCATTATTTTTTAGTAACTTTGAATAAAGATAATAACCGAATATTTTAATAATTAATTTTATACTAAAAATGTACTTTGAAAAAAAATCTCCAAACAAATAAATTTGAAGTTATCAAAACAATAATTAGAAGGACTTATAATTTTTGATAAAAAAAAATGTTATCGCTTCCATATCTCATTTGCTTATTTTTAGGTATTAAATCCAAATTAAGATAATATCACATTTATAGTAAATTACACATTGTTTCAAATTTCAGTATATAAAAATATACTGGTCGTTGAACAGTTGAGATGTTTTAAAATATTTACTTCGAATTTGTTGTTGGTAAGAAAAAAATTAATACTATTTAGATTTTCAAGTTTCTTTATCTTTTAGAAGATTGTGTAACAAATCATACACCTACAGTATTGTATATAAGCTTTATTGTCATGAAAAATTTTACAATTTTATGGACAAAGCGACATAATTAAAAAAATAGATAAAATATAAAAATTCACAAGAAAATATTTAAAAAAAATACTGATTATACTATACTAATAATTTAGTTTCATTCATAACATTAATATGAGTAGATTCCACAAAGTAAGGATCCAAACAGTAAATTCATATAAATTTTAAAAGTTAATCCCGATAGTCCTGGTCAGTATATTGGAATAAACTTATTAAATGTAATCGATCCACCTTGTATAACTGTCTACAAACTCGTTTTAAATAATGCAACAATATTATTACAAACTAGAAATTATGTCATTAATGTTTGTTATTTTGAAATTAATCGCATAAAATTATTATTGAATATTGAAAAAAAAAAGTAAACGGTTTCATAGTTGCTTGGCTGTATATAAACCTTGAAAATTTTATCGCGACTTTTTGTAAATTTATAGAATACCGCAATAGATTTATTTTACAATACTGAAATTTTTTCTTTCTGTAATCGATTTAGAAATTGAGACATTGTCAAATTTGTACATTGACTAAAATAAAGGAGTTGGTGTGCGTTTGTGTGAATAAACTTTATCCAAATTTGAGTTCTGTGTTCTAAATAATCTACTCTATATTATTAAGCTGTCCTACCTCTAGCTTTAATGTTTCCTGAATTTGTGTTAGGCCATTTATAATTTCTACATCTGCTTATCTACGCCTCTCCTCCTTTTCTTCTTCCTACTTCTCTTCTTCCTCCATTCTGCGTCTCTCCTTCTCTTCCTCACGCCTTTCCTCCTCTGCTTCTTCCTCCTTTCCATATCTTTCTCTCTCCTCTTCTTCCTCCTTTCTACGTCTCTCCTTCTCTTCCTCACGTCTTTCCTTCTCTTCCTCACGCCTTTCCTCCTCTGCTTCTTCCTACTTTCCATGTCTTTCTTTCCCCTCTTCTTTCTCCCGTCTACGTTTACCCTTCTCTTCCTCACGCCTTCCCTCTGCTTCTTCCTCCTTTCCATGTTTTTCTTTCTCCTCTTCTTCCTCCCGTCTACGTCTACCCTTCTCTTCCTCGCGCCTTTCCTCATCTGCTTCTTCCTCCTTTCCACGTCTTTCTTTCTCCTCTTCTTCCTCCTTTCTACGTCTCTCCTTCTCTTCCTCACGTCTTTCCTTCTCTGTGTCTTCCTCCTTTCTACGTCTTTAGTTTTCTGCTTCTTCCTCCTTTCTACGTCTTTCTTTCTCCTCCTCTTCCTCCCTTCTATATACAGGACCCTATCTAAACATAAAAGTTGGTAGTGGTTTTTCAAAAAAAGAAACGTAGAATTGCACATTTAAGTATTACACCTCTATTTGGTCTTAGGTCTCGAAAGAATGATTTCAAGTAGCCCCTAAAACAAAAATCGCATAGATCGAAATCGGGCGATTTCGTAGGCCAATTATTGACCCTACACGTCCAATCCATCCTACATGTTAATATCATTTTAAAATGTAACTAATCATAAAAATAACGGTACTTTTTTTTATCATCTTTAAAATTACTGTTTCATTTTTGTAAATTTCATTTCATACGGTCGTTCTGCAAGAATGATTATTATACGTGTAATAATAGATAGGATGTCTCGAAGCTGTAAAATGATTACATCTCTTACATAGGAATAAAATTTCAACCAATAATCCGTTTCTAATTTGAAAATTTCGTGTATCCGTCATGTTGGTATTAATAATATCGTGCCCGGTTGTCTAATTTAACATTAGATTTTACTAGATAATTTTAGAAATAAAGACATTCTTATAAAGACAACAATAAAAACCGTTAAAAATTATTTCGGTTTCTGTTAAAAGTGAGCCCACGGTGACTAATTAGGAGTTGGATTTTTTTTTGGCATGTTATAACTAACTATGTAGTAATAATAAAGAGAAAGTTTAATTCGGAAATAATTTTTAAATCGTAAGGTTTTGTAATATTCGGACACGCCATCAAACGAATGTACAGTGTCGTAGATTTTTTTAAAATTATTTTAATCAACAATTTAACCAAACCTTTGATATTAGTTGAAAATTTCAGTTCGTTATTCATAGTTTTGTGGTATTTACAAGACTTTTTATGTTAAAAAAGCGTTTTTTCGAAAATTTCATGACAATATTTGAAAATAAAGGATTGATTTTATTAAATAGTTGAGGCAAACAGTCGATTTTCCGTCCCAAAAAATCCTATTTCACGAATTTTTAACATTTTTTGTCTTGGAAAATTTTGTTATTTTCTGTATGTTCCTTATGGTGTATTAATTATTCTTTTAGTCCAGTAAATAAAAGGTCCCAGAAGCGATTATACCTGCCGGTCCATGAATTTTCCGTGAAGGGTAGGGTTTGACTAGTAATTGAACATCCAGAAATTTCACACACCTAATCGCCATTTTGGGAGGGTATTCCCCGCCCCAAAGTTCCAAAAATTGGGTTTTCTACAGTCGCGCGTAAAATGACTAAAGTCTATCCCAATAAAGTTGATAACAGGGATCGGGGGTTCGGACCTAAAATAGTTGTAAACCATAGGCGCGACGGAACTACCTGCCCCGTAACCTATACAGGTACAACCCAATTTCCAGTTAATATTTAAATCTAAGTAGCTGTATAGAATAAAATTTGAAGTACTTAGAATTCGGCATCTAGCAAGTAACGTCTATTCGTCTAATTAAGATAAAATTTTTTGAGACACCCGACCTCCGTTTTCCGTTTATTATAGGCGCTCTGTGCTGTCAACTCCTTTAAAACGAACTTTAATTACTATATTCGAATGAAATCGTAAAGTCGACAATTGCCGAGGATTGTTACTTTACGCTCTAGCGCATCTTTTTCGCTTGCTTATTTAATCAAATATCACCACGCCCTCCGAATTAACTCAATTGGTGAATATTTATGGAACCGCCCTTGCTAAGTAACCACCTGACTTCCTATTGGCAAGCGCGTGCGTGTGTTCTTCCCTCTCACTTCGACTATTGACTGATATTCTGATTCGGATTCTGACAAGTCTGAACAAGTCAGTAGATCTTTTTAAGGTTAATCAAGCAAAGGTAATGAGGCCACCTCCTACACTCTGGTCTAAATGCTAAAAACGACAATATACATTTGCATTTAAAACGGCAGAATGATGGCTACAGAGCCAAAAAATCTAAAATTTTTACTCAAGAAAACATAAAGAAATTCTTAAATGAAGCGCCTGATGAGTATTATCTGGTGAAAAAAATTGTTCTAATTTTCGGAATTGCTGGAGGCTGTCGTCGAGTCGAACTTGTTAAAATGACTGTAGACGATATTGAGGATAAAGATTCGGATGCTTATTGTAAAATTTCCAGATTCGAAAACAAAAAGAAGCCGCATATTCACAATAACTAATAATGACTCTATAGATTATATTTGTCGTACTACAGGAAATACTGCAATTTACGACCACTACATTCAACCTCACGTCGATTTTTTCTTAAATATAATCAAGTTGTTGGGATGAATTCTATTGCAAAAATTCCCACGGATATCGCTATACAGATTGCGAAAAATCTTATCTCGACATACGATTTACACAAGTACGACAAGGATAATATGAACAACACTACTTGAAAGAGAGAGAAGAATTGATCGCACACGCCCCGGGGGCGTGTGCGATCAATTCTTCTCTCTCTTTCAAGTAGTGTTGTTCATATTATCCTTGTCGTACTTGTGTAAATCGTATGTCGAGATAAGATTTTTCGCAATCTGTATATCTAAATTTAGCAAAACCTGAATTATACACTGGTTACTGCTTCAGGCGAACATCAACTACTCTTTTAAGTAATTCAGGCGCCAATTTGATCCAATTGGAACGACATGGAGGCTGGGAGAGCTCAAGTGTCGCAGAAGGATATATAGAAGACGCTATTAGTAACAAAATTGACATAGCTCAGAAGATTTTGGGTTCATCGTGTCCATCTACATCCAATTTTCAATCTTCAGTAATGGAAGATTCTTCTGAATCAAAAATTTCAATAAATAATTGTAACAATTGTATTTTTACATTTAATATTAATAAATATGTCAGTACAGTTATCTTAAATCATAATCCACCTAAGATAATGTAAAAGACTGTTTTAGTTATTAAAAGTGCGACTGTAGAAAAAACTATGTGTGTTTTTCGAGCGTAAAGTAGTTCGAAAGACATTCTTTCTCAAGCGGCAATCTGTTACTTTACGCTCTAAATACACAAATAACTATTAACACCAATTTCTCCTAAAATATGGAATTTAGAGAATTTTTATATAGGGGAAAAAATGAAGATCGGTTCATTATCTCCAAAAATGATCCTTATTATTTTTACTGAAAACTCGATAGTTTTCGAGATAATGGCCCTCAAGAACTTTTGAATATTTATTCATTAAAAGCGAAACTCAAATTTTAGTGTTTATTTATTTTAACCATCAAAAACATGGTAACCTGCGTGACGGCAGCACCCCCAAATTCGAATTTTGCAAAAAACCTTATGCCGTTGGATTGCCCAAGTTTTGCCCACATTTGCCCAACCAATAAATTATTTTGCCCACCGTCAAAAAAAAAGTTATAGGCAAAACTAATTTTTCTAAAAAAATTACTTCCAGCACCCCCGTCTTTGAATTTGGCAAAAAGCTTGATGCAGTTGGATTGCCCAAGTTTCGCCCCCATTTGCCCATCCAATAAATTTTTTTGCCCACCCCCCCCCAAAAAAAGTTATGAACAAAACAAATTTTTCGAAAATTTTTTTTTTCCGAATTCCACTGAAAACTGCACGCAGTTGGATTGCCCAATGTTAGTCCATATTTGCCAACAAATAACTTTTTTTGCACACCCTCCAAGAAAGGAGTTATGGGCAAAATAAATTTTTCAGAATTGGATTTTTCTTGGTACGCCATCAAATTTTAATTTTACGGAAAATTATACGCAGTTGGATTGCCCAACTTTTTCAAATCTAACTAGGGTTGGGGTTAGGTTTTGTTAGGTTAGATTTATCCTTTAATTTGTGCCGAAAATTACTGAGGAAATCGAAAATGTTGTAATCGTCTGAAACATGTAAAAAAGTGGTTAAAACGCGAAAAAAACGATATGAAAAAAAAGAAACTTTTTACGTAATTTTTCCTCTTTTTTCTTCCTCTTCTTCTTCTTCTTCTTCTTCTTCATCTTCCTCTTCTTTTTCTTTTTCTTCCTGCTCCTCCTCTTCTTCTTCTTCATCTTCTTCTTTTCGAGTTTCTCGGGGAAGGAGTTTTCCTTTTCGGGAACTGATTGCATTTTCGGAATGGCCGTACCCGAAAACCCCTTTATGCAAAGTAAATAAATCTAACCTAACAAAACCTAACCCCAACCCTAGTTAGATTTGAAAAAGTTGGGCAATCCAACTGCGTATAATTTTCCGTAAAATTAAAATTTGATGGCGTACCAAGAAAAATCCAATTCTGAAAAATTTATTTTGCCCATAACTTCTTTCTTGGAGGGTGTGCAAACAAAAGTTATTTGTTGGCAAATATGGACTAACATTGGGCAATCCAACTGCGTGCAGTTTTCTGTGGAATTCGGAAAAAAAAATTTTTTTCGAAAAATTTGTTTTGTTCATAACTTTTTTTGGGGGGGTGGGAAAAAAAATTTATTGGATGGGCAAATGGGGGCAAAACTTGGGCAATCCAACTGCATCAAGCTTTTTGCCAAATTCAAAGACGGGGGTGCTGGAACTAATTTTTTTAGAAAAATTAGTTTTGCCTATAACTTTTTTTTGGAGGGTGGGCAAAATAATTTATTGGTTGGGCAAATGTGGGCAAAACTTGGGCAATCCAACGGCATAAGGTTTTTTGCAAAATTCGAATTTGGGGGTGCTGCCGTCACGCGGGTCTAATCAAAAAAAAAAATTAGTATTCTGAATACCTTTCAAACGAGGTGTCACTTGCCATATAATTGGTATATTATTGGTTTCAGTTGCCTGGTGACGTCACCGATACCTATTACGTCACCTGTTACCACTAGTAGAGACGCTTGCAATAGTTCATTTTCACCCTCCAAATTTCATCACTCTAACTATCACCATTCAAAAGAAAAGAGGGGTGTAGGCAGCGATGATAAAAGCACGTTTTGTTTTCAAAAAAAACAAAACATGATGTTTTTTTGTTTAAAAAAGTTTAAAGGAGAGAGGGGACTTTTGAGAAGCACTGTATTTAAATATTTAACAAAGGTATGCAAACTATCTCACATTTGCAAATCACTGTATTTGTTCTAAAACATTCTTAGAGCATTTGTTATTTGTTTTTACTCCTATACAGGGTTGATAAGAAATTTTTGTCCAAATTTCATTTCGATATCAAAAAAAATTCCACCGATGTTTACACAAATAGTCACTGTCTATTTTATCATCTTCAGTGCATAAATAAACTTTCCTTTTTTTTTAAATTTTCGCTTGACAACGAACAATTTTATATCCGTCACTCTTAAACTTTCTTATCAGTATGTATACTCGAATTAAGTGATAACAATGATGGATTCTTTATTTGCCAGATCGAGATGTATAATATAAATATTATAATGTGTGTGTGTGTATATTATGTTTAGTTAACGGTTATATTTCATGTATGTGTGTGAAACTTGTTGTGAAAGGAATTAATTAACTTACTGTGTATACAGGGTTGCCAGATAAGCGATATTGACCTAGATCGACCAGTATTAAAAAATGGTTACGTAAGCTACGGAATGTCCGGTTTTATGAGAATTATTATTCACCTATGAAAAACCTTTAAGACTGTAACTTATTATACGTAGAAATACCAGTTAGTTGGTAAGAATTTTTACGTTTCGAAATAGCCCAGGGACAGTCTCCGTACTTTAAAAATATGAAATCAATTTCCTATCAAAACTATTTTCTGTCACGACAATTTTAATGAAAAAACTGTTGACGAATTCTTTATCCGATTTAAATGAATTGATGTTCATTGTTTTCCAACAGCTTGAACGCTACTGAGTATTTTACACTGGTTGGGCGTTTGCTCGAATATGCTTAACCAATAGCCGTCGATATAAAACGATAGTAATTGGCGACTACTGTATTTGATTTTTGAAATAACTAACTAAATAAGTAATTTAATTAATTCTTTTATATTCGATATGGTAAAGTGTGTATAATATCGAGCAGCATTAGTTTTATTAAACTATAATTGCCATACCTTTCCATTATCGGAAGGAAAAAAAAATTGTTTTTATGTTCAAAAATTGTTGAATCACGCTTTAGCTACTGTCGTAATCCAAGCTGGGTTTCGATGTAAGTTGTATCTACCATATATATGACGTCAGCTGTCGAGAAAATTACTCAGATTAATTTAACAAAAATTCAGGTATGAATCGAAATTTGGATTATCACTCACAGCTGTTACAACAGAAAAGTCTTTTTTCTACACTCACATGTATATTATCCATTTTCTGCACAATTTACAGAATGTAAATGTAGGCCATTCCGGTTAACTGAACGGATATGATTTCATATACATCCTAGAACGTATATGAAATCCACCAATCAGCATTTGCGTTTAGTATCCGCCAACTAATCTTTTTTCAATTTCATAGAAACGTCAAAATAACTTGTCAAAATATTTCTATAGTTTTTAAGAAAAATATTAGTAAAAATGAGTGATTCCAGTGATGAATCAATAAATAATTTTCCACCAGATATTCGCTTAGCCGCAAAGGAGACGTATAACGTATAGAAACAGAATAAATTGAATATTTAAGGGTACTCCTGACAAACGTCAGTTTTTATGTAATCCATTTGACGTTATAGATAGATGATTAGTATATTCATCGGTAGTCCAGTGGTAAGTATCCCAGCCTCTCACGGGGTAGATCAGAGTTCGATTCCCAGTTGGGAATTTTTTTTTTAAATTTGAATTTTATTTCTAAATAATAATAATAATAGTAAAATTATTAAAAATTTTCAATTTGAAGTTGTATTATAGATTAATAAAATGTTTATTTTCTAGATTTTTTCTTAAGTGGGTCGTAGAAAAAATATACTGTCCGATTCGTGTGGATTGTCCATATCGCTCTCGGACGATTGAGCACTCCCCCTACGGCGTCGTGCTCAAACTTCGTCCTCGTGCGATATGGCCATCATATCCACACTAGTTGCACAAACTACTATTATGTACAGTGTGACCAGCGTTGCTAGACGTCCCGATTTTTAAATCAAAATTAAATTTCCAGCGTGGGACAGGCTCAGTCCCGCTTTTCGGGGATAACTCGATCATGCGTGCAGCTTGCTGAGGAAGCGCGGGCGGGTGGCACAAACAAGTGTGGACTGGCCGCCCGCAGTATCTTTGATAAAATTGACAGGTGACAGGCGATATTACGGTAGATAACTTATATGAAGAATTTAACATGTTGAAATCATCCTTGGTCGTATTAGTGGGAAATTGCAAAGACACCACTGCCACCACCGAACAGAACTGGCACCAGCTTAATAGTTATTTGTGTATTTAGAGCGTAAAGTAACAGATTTTACAACAATTTTACTTTACGCTCGGAAAACACACATAATTTTTTATATTATCTTAGGTTATAATAGGAGTGGATTTAAGATAGTAGTCTGACATTTTAGTTGTCATATTATTTATTAATGTTAAATACAATTGTTACAATCATTTATTTCAATTTTTGATTCAGAAGAAATTTCTTCCATTACTGAAGATTGAAAATGAAATTCACAACTATATAAAAAACAAATCGATTTCTGCGAAGAAATCGATTTTTTTTGTATTATTTTAAAAAGTACATGTTCTCATACATATTCCGATAATAAACCTAATAATATGATTTGATACATGGTCAAAAATGGTCAATAATTGTTAAAAATTGTCAATTATTGTCAAAAACTGTTGAAAATAGACAATTTTTGTCAAAAACTGTCAAAAATGGTCAATAATTGTCAATAATTCTCAAAAATTGTCAAAAACTTTCAAAAATTGTCAATAATTGTTAAAATTTTGAAAAATGGTCGATAATTGTCAAAATTTAAAAAAAAATTTAAAAATTGTTAAAATTTTGAAAAATGGTCAATAATTGTCAAAAACTATCAAAAATAGTCAAAAACTGTAAAAAATGGACAATTATTGCCAAAATTGGTCAATAATTGTCAAAAACTAACAAAAATGGTCAATAATTTTGAAAAATGGTCAAAAATTTTGAAAAATGTTGAAAAAATGTCAACAACTATCAAAAATGGTCAAAAACTCAAAAATTGGCAATTATTGTTGAAAATTGTCAACATTTTGAAAAATAGTTGATAATTGTCAAAAATTGTTAAAGTTTTTGAAAAATTGTCAAAAATTTTATAAAATGAGCAAAAATGGTCAATAATTGTCAAAAATGGTCAAAAATTTGGATAATGGTCCATAATTGTCAATAATTATCAAAAATGGTCAATAATTTCAAAAAAGGGTTAAAATTTTGAAAAATGGTCTAAAATTTTGAAAAATTGTCAGAAATGGTTAAAAATTGTCATCATTTTGAAAATTGGTCAAAAATTATCGAAAATTTGGAAAAATGGTCACTAATTTTGAAAAACAGTCAAAATGGTCAATAATTGTTGAAATTTTGAAAAATGGTCAATAATTGTCAAAATTTTGAGAAATGGTCAATAATCGTCAAAAGTTGTCAAAATTTTGAAAAAATAGTCAATAAATAATACGAGCCGTTTCCGAAAATCTATTTAAACTCGTAATTTATAAAATCGATTTACTAAAAATCGATTTATATTACTATAAAAATCGATTATTTTTTAATATCCCTAGTCAGTAGATCTTTTAAGGTTAATCATGATGAATAGCGAAAATGACAATTATTCTAGCACTCCTATTATAACCTAAGATAATATAAAAAACTTGTTTTAATTATTAAAAAGGCGACTGTAGAAAAAATTATGTGTGTTTTTCCAGCGTAAAGTAAAATTGCCGATTTCGAAAGATCGCCGGCAACATTCTTTCTCAAGCGGCTCAATTTACGCTCTAAATACACAAATAAATTTTTGTGTTTTTCTGGTTTATTATCTATTTAAGTAGGTACCTATTTCAATTTGAGTATTTGAATGCTTTCTCTTTATGGCGTTAAAAAAACCTACTGAATTGTTCAGACTTGTCAGAATCTGCAGAGCGCTTATAGCTCCCTCCCCTGTCGACATTTGATTCGCCGTCGCTCTATGTAGAGGCGTGCCCGAAATATCAACAATAACAATGACTTTTGACATTCACCTTTTAAATTATTTCAAATTATTATATAAATTGTTATAAAAATTATTATAATATCGTGAGAAATTAATAGAGTCGATTAAAATGGTTGATAAAGTAGATAGTATAATATTATCTGGTAACTTAACGTTCATTTATTTTTTTACGTCGTCATGGCTAATCCCACCAAATTTGATGAAATAAGCGAGCGAAAAAGATTCCTTATTTTGCTCTAGAGCGTAAAGTAACAATCCTCGGCATTTGTCGACTTTACGATTTCATTTGAATATAGTAATTTTGGTGGTTTGGAAAGGTCGGCAAATGGACTATTTTTACTTATTATATCAGTTGGAACGCGAAAGAAATACAGTATTTGCGCGAATTATACAGAGAACGGTTCTATCGCCAGTTGGAACAAACAATATGTCAGTTTGAACGCGAAAGAAATATAGCATTTACGCACAAGATTCCTAGAACGGTTATGTCGCCAGTTGGAACAAACATTATGTCAGCTGGAACGCGAAAGAAATACAGCACTTGCGCGAATGATTCCTAGAACGGTTCTATCGCCAGTTGGAACGCGAACGAAATACAGTACTTGCGCGAACGATTCCTAGAACGGTTGTATCGCCAGTTGGAACGAACCTTGCAACAGTTTGAACGCGAAAGAAATACAGTACTAGTGCGAACGATTCCTAGAACGGTTATATTGCCAGTTGGAACAAACATTATGTCAGCTGGAACGCGAAAGAAATACAGCACTTGCGCGAACGATTCCTAGAACAGTTCTGTCGCTAGTTGGAGCGCGAACGAAATTCAGCACTTGCGCGAACGATACCAAGAACAGATCTTGTTTATACTTTCTACCTTCTCATTATGAATGAACTTCAATAGAATAGTTACCTTCAATTTCAAAATTTCAAAGCACTTTTAAGCTTTGTATGTGTCGCACATAGAGTTATTACTAGCTATTGTTACTTTTATTGTTATATGCTTGGGGTAAGTTAAAATACAGGTTATGTTCTATAACCATTCATGATTTTACACGTCCAAGATAATTATTTGGTCTTTTTTTTGTTTGTACGGGTTTCTAGTAATTGTAATAGAAAAAAAAACTACGTTGACTCTTTAATCTACACGTTCTCATGTAATAGATGGAAACTGCGCGTGTCTTTGAGTGCATTTTATACGAGGGTTGTCTTTGTTAAAATAATCCCAAAATGTAATATAATATCTGGTTTTACTTAAAGCAGATCGGTATTTGTAGTTTCGAACGTGTACCTGCGAAGGGTCCCTTTTACCTATTGAAACTGTTTTTGGTTCGTCCTCTTTAAGTTAGTCTGCATTGAAAATGCAACAGAGTCGTTTTATTTCAGCAGTCTTTTAAGTGCCAATAGCACCGACTATTTTAAGTCAAGCTTAGGGTTAAGGGCCGCTTAAAGTTAATATTTTTGTTGCACCGTATGTCAAACTCAAAACCCAAACTCAAAATATTCTCTTTGAGAAATGTGTTGTGGTTGAGGCGTTGACGTGCCTTGTCGGTGCTGTGCTGATGTTGTTAGGTATGCGCGCTTAAGACATTTAGATTTTACAAAAAAAACTGTTTTTCTACAAACGTCAAAATATGACGTCGACTAAAAAATGACGTCGAATAATTTTTTAACTCGGCTTCGCCTCGTTAAAAAAATTCAATTCTTGATCACCAAAGTAATAATGACAATAATGGCATAAGAAAACGAAAAATTGTTACCAATCACTTAAATTAAACATATATATTTTTATCATATTGATAGCACGATTTCAGGTAAGGGACCCTAAAACCGCAATAAACCATAGGCGGACATTGGAATTTAGACAGGATAAAATAAGTCAATTGTATCTCAATTCTCCAAATGCGAATAAATATGGACAATAAGTAGTAATTATTGAAGTTATTGATTTTTTTCAGTTGATTATAAACAATTAAAAATTGATAGAATTTAAAAAGAAAACACGTGAGTATGAACGCGCTATGATTGCTCACCGTAGTTGTGACGTCATAATGTTATAGCTATTTAATAACAGTACAGCGTTTACGACTATTACACGTGACTTGACATTATATTGAAAATTTACTGCTAAAAAACGATTTGTTAGTTAATTCCGATTTGCTATGTGTGATAAAGGATTTATAAAGGCAAAGTCTGATAATATTCCTGATGTTGAAATATTTATATTAACCAATTCTTTTTAAATGTTTAATGATATGATTTTAAAGATTATGATTTGAAGTCCGGTTGAAAAAATTCATTGACTGAACTCTACTTATTTGATTTGTATACTTAGATAAATAATAATTAATAACAATGGTGTTATGAAATACATCGAAATGATTTTCACAACAAATAGATTCGATTTTGTTTCGGGATTATCACGGTGCACTGCTTGAAATCATTTATTTCGACGTTTTTCATCTTCGGGAACATTTAAAAATATTCTTTTTGTAGTATTCGTACATAATGTTACAAAACAAAAACGATAACTTTTGAGGTTCGACATTTCCAATATAAATTTGAGTATTTAACAATGACAACAGACTTATTACTTCTGTCAAAGAATACACCACCACTTGGTGTATTCTGTGCTTCTGGTATAAACTGCAATGAGTGAAAACTAACATTATGACGTCACACGCGCTCGGGTTTGTTTGGGAAATGTCGGCGTGTCTTCGGTACTGGATTCAAAAATTATTATTGCAAAAAAAATAGTTTTGTTATAAAACTTATATATGATCTTGTAACGGTAAAGGCGCCAATTTATAACGGTAAATGCTGTACCTCACAGGGCACCAGCTCGAAGGGCTCCGGCTAGAGACTCCTCTCAAGGGTGATTCGACCCCAAGTTTATGCTGCACAAGGATAACAGAAGGGTTGTAAAAGTTGAGGGCGCCACTACCTTTTTAACGATAAAAAGGACTAAGAAAACTAAGGCAGAAAAGGTAGAAACGCCTTGTAAAATTTAAATGAAAGTTAAAAAATAAAAAAGTTACTAAAAATTATCCCGGGCGATATCTCCCTCAACTTTTATAGTTTAGGATTTTAATAAAAAAAGAATTACAAACAAAATTTTAATTTATTCTGCCACAGGAAATGAATAACGGAATTTAATAGAGGAATTTGTACTTTTATAGGTACTTAGCTTAGATGAAGTGGTTTCCTGGAGAAGAAGTCAGGTCTTGATCCGAACTGATGAGTTCTGTTCTAGGGCGGTAGTTTGGGGGTTCTATCCTTGGCTATATTCTTGGGTTATATTCTCCGGTTAAATTCTTCGGTTTATATCCTCGGCGTTATATTTTAGCCTAGGGTTATATTCTCGGCGTTAAATTCTTGGGTTATATCCTAGCCTAGGGGCTGTGCTTACCGAGAAGTACAAGTGGATCAGGGATATGTAGGAACTTGAATGTAATGGCACATTATGTTGGTCAGCTTTTCAGATTAAAGAAAAGGAAGGCAGTTATTTGAAAGTCAAAAAAATTGATTTAATTTACTGAAAGCTTTCCAACATTATATGTCCCATGTTAAAACAGTAAAAATAGCAATTATCGGCTAAATAAAAAAATATACTAATGATCCGAAAGAAACTTATGATAGCAAAAAGTTATTTATTTAGTTATATGAAAAAATATCGTGCCTAGGAAATATATGAAACCGGCACTGGCGTTACGAAAGAATATTTTATAGGTTAACGGTTTATAAAAGTGTTATTTTATAATTAAGAGTTATTTCGCAACTGAAAAAGCTTGAAAATGTTTGTATGAAAGTAAAACAGTGAATTATAAAAGAATATTTGGCTTAAAACTACCATATTAGTATAAAAGAACAGTTTATGACCACGTGTTGAATTTAATTTCGCCTATCTCTGTAAAAAAATAAAGAATGCATACGAAAATTATATCAGACAGTACTTTAGAAGAAGCTTATTAATTATAAATTATGATTTTGAACTTACCACAGCAAAATTCCTAAGATAGGTACTTAAGATATGAAAGATAGCGAAACATGATCTGCCCTCTTAGGCGGTCGATAACAGAAAGGGGTGTTTCACGTGGCGTTGTGCAAAAAATGGAAGCGTCCGTTGGCAGACGTCAATTGTCTTACGGTCAGGGTTGAAGAGTTTGGGATCACAGAACTATAATTGGATGTGGCTAGTGACGACGAGCGCTAATTAAAAGGATTTATTCTGTAAAAATCGAAACAGGTCGATAGACATGTTACAATCTTTCCATTTATCACAAAAAAAAATTTTAAATTCAATTGTCGACAACAAATAATATGACATACGTTTGCTATTTAAATTTTTGGCGAATGCGTTAGAATATTTATATCAATATTTATGATATAGTTTATATAACCTCTCAGTGCGAAAACAAACAAAAAATAACAGACTATAGAATGTCAAATATAACGTAACAAATATAACGAAACTTATACGGTATCATAATTTAGATAAGTACATTGACTCGATAAATGAAAAAAAAAACAATAACCCGTGGGATTTGTATGTATATTTTTAATCAGTTTATGAATCATATTGATGTCTTTTCCGTTTATAGTTACGACTTAATGGAGTAAAAAATAATTTATTAGATTTACCCAGACAGTCTGGGACAATTAAAATAACCGTCGATATATTTTGTAATGTAATATTGATAATTAATTAGCATTTAAATAAGTTGTACGCTATGTATATAATTTAATGAATAAAATGTTTATTTATAGTAGTTTGTGCAACTAGTGTGGATATGATGGCCATATCGCACGAGGACGAAGTTTGAGCACGACGCCGTAGGCGGAGTGCTCAATCGTCCGAGAGCTATATGGACAATCCACACGAGTCGAACAGTATATTTTTTCTACGACCCACTTAAGAAAAAATCTAGAAAATAAACATTTTATTAAACTATAATATAACTTAAATTGAAAATTTTTAATAATTTTACTATTATTATTATTTTATTATTATTTAGAAATAACATTAAAATTTAAAAACAAATTTCCCTACGGGGAATCGAACTCTGATCTACCGCGTGAGAGCCTGGGATACTTACCACTGGACTACCGATGAATATACTAATCATCTAGCTATAACGTCAAATGTATTACATAAAAACTGACGTTTGTCAGGAGTACGCTTAAATATTCAATTTATTCTGTTTCTATACGTTATACGTTTCCTTTGCGGCTAAGCGAATATCTGGTGGAACATTATTTATTGATTCATCACTGGAATCACTCATTTTTACTAATATTTTTCTTTAAAACTATAGAAATATTTTGACAAGTTATTTTGACGTTTCTATGAAATTGAAAAAAGATTAGTTGGCGGGTACTAAACGCAAATGCTGATTGGTGGATTTCATATACGTTCTAGGATGTATATGAAATCATATCCGTTCAGTTAACCGGAATGGCCTACATTTACATTCTGTAAATTGTGCAGAAAATGGATAATATACATGTGGGTGTAGAAAAATATTTTTATCATATTTCAAGTAAGTGACCCTAAAACGGCAATAAATCGTAGGCGGACATTGGAATTTAGGCAGGATAAAATAAATCAAGTATCTCAATTCTCCAAAAGCGAATAAAATACCTAATTGGATCTTATTCCTCTCAGTACGGTTATTTTTTCTCTTCTTTTTCTGCTCTTCTGCTTCCTTTTTTTGCTTCCCAGTCTTCTATTTTATATTTGTCTCCTCTGTCTTCTTCTTCGCTTTCAGATTCGCTTACATAATCCTCGGTTGAGCAGCGTGCGCCCTTGTTTTCTATCTACGGCGCACACTTTGGGAACTCCTGGTCTAGGGAATGGTATAAGACATACCGTTGACTGATAATTTGATCTGCGATAAGGAAGCTATCCTCGTTATCGTATCGCCTTGTCTATTCGTGTTTCTTTCTTTTGGTGGTTAATTGTGACTTATTAGACCTTGTGAATATATTGTCTATATTAGAAGCAGCAATCCTACAATCTGCTTTTTATTGATAATATGTTCATGGTAGGTTTGTTTATCTTCTCTCTCCGTTTCTCTAAAAATGTATTTCTTGTAAAGTGTCAACGGTATACCTTGGCGAGTATTATTTTAAAAAAAATTTGTTTTGTGTGTTCAAATATCCCAATCTTCTTTACTGGAAAACTATCAAACATGTAGTGTTGATACTTATCTGTGTTGTTAAACAAAAACCCATTTTACAGTTTTTTTTTGTATCGTTAGTGCTATAAAATTAATCTAATTTGATCGGTATAAATTTAAATTGAGTTGACTGCTTGGAGGTATGCAATAAAATTATTTTATTACCTACATAGTAACATTATAGTTTTTTCAGGCTTTTTAAGTCGTTTCGTCGCTCCTTATAATGTATTCTTTTGTTAATTGTACCTTTCTTAAGGGCAGGGAATAACGAGACAGAGATTTACTACCGTCTGCCCTCATTTATTCACCTTTTCAAAACTACTGCTTGATAAATTAGTTAATTACAACGTTCTTTCTATAGAACTTTATGGGAAACTCTGTATGAAAGTTGCTTATCAAATGGACGTTTAAATGGGAAAAAAATCTACAGGGACTCTTTCCACTCTCGAGTTATACTGAGAAAACTAAAAATGATGCTTTCAGTATTTTGTACCTTAGAATGTTTGAATAGAAAAACGTTAGTCCAGTCATGCGAGTGTCGACAAAAGTGAAAACACCAATAAATGAATCCCTTTAAAAAATTTTATCGTAAGCTTCATTGTAAATTGTGTTGCATAACCGAAAGTATTGTGTGTTGCATATAACCGTGAGGAATGACCAAAAGTATTTTGTGTTGCATAAAAGCGTGACGATGACGAAAAATCCACGTTTTTCCTTCACCCAAAAAAAGTGCTCAACGCGCCTAAAGAAGTTTTCACTTCAAAAATCTTTTATTTGTAATCTTGACAAGTTAGAAGGAGCCTTGAGAGATAATTCCACTTTCGGGAAAGTTTCAGGATAATTACAAATCTGACATAGTCCATCGAATTCCAGAAGTCGTTTTAATCGATAGTAATTCACTAAAAATTACAAGAATCTTGTCTAAATTTAATTAAATAGATGAAATTATTTATCATGTAATAAGTTTTTTCTACAATCATTAATAAAAGTGACGCTTTTTTAATCGATTTTCGTTCATAAAATATGTATGTGTTAAACAGTTTAAAAAAGTGACATTAGGGTGAGATAAAGTGTCTTTTTTCACTTTTTTCCATTCGTGAAAAAAAGCACCACTGTATGCACTTGTTGCATAAATAACCATTAGACCAAGCTGGACAACTATTATTGTTTTCGTATGTTTAATAATAATTTAATTTCCAACGCCGATTTCTGTTCGCTGTTAAAACATACCTTCGAGTCTGGCGTGTTTATGACGTCACGTATACGTCATCTACATCAGGTCGAACAGTAAATGACGTCAGCTGTTTTAATCTAGGTCGCCGAAAACGTATTTTAGCAGAACCTATTTTGAGTTTAATTAAACGAGGAGATGAAACAAACGGAATTTTCACTGTTAAACTAAATTTCGGGCTTTAAAAAAAAGTAATACTAAAAATCTGAATCAAAACAATAACTTCGTTAGAAGCAATAGTCAATTACCGGCAATAGGCGGTAGATATTCCTTTGAAGTCGACGGCAATCAATCATCGCATTGTGTTTTATGTTAACAGACGGAGTGCTTGTTTCAAAGAGACGAAAAATAAGTGATTTATGACGTTATAAAATATATTAATATCATCTTGTGGCGTAAATTGTACGTAGATTAACAATGAAATCAGTAGAAAATATACTTACATTCCTTTTGGTCTATTGAGAACCTGTTTTTCAGCTGCTTTTCAGGGATATCCCAGCCGAAAGATTATGGGAGCTAAAATTCTATTCCATTCTATGGATAATGCCACAGATGCAAGGAGCCTTTCTTACCTCAGACGAACACAAGAAGTCAAAGGAACGCCAGACCATCGGCTTTATTTTTCTTCTTTGACAATTTTATACAGGGATGGATAAATCGTATTTTAAACGTTCCTTTTAGTAAAGTTGGTCTAATATCAAACTTTTAAAATATTTTCAACACATAAATCACTTTCCACAACTGCGGCAAAATTAAAGGAAACCGTCCATGTTGTCTATAATCAACAGCTGTTTTCATTGAACATTTTTGGTTTGAAGTATGATATGACATCAAATGAAATGCCGCGTTAGAAATAAAAAGTAAGCATTGGCACATTCTAAATTTCCTCTCTGTCCAATAAATATGTTTGCATCTTGAGAATTTAGTACGGAATATCTCCGAACGAACTATAGAATTGATATAAAACTGTATAAAAAGGGAACACTCGGTGTGTGTTTGTATGTTTATACACAAACAACTCACATATATACATATATATCGATGTCCTCGACATTTTATGACGTTCTATTTTTACGAGTTTCTTTACATTTCTCCTTTCGGCTGCTTTTATTTTTATGTGTGTCGAAAACGGGGATAGCGGAGAGTGAATTTTGTGTAAATGTATTGCAAGACTCAGCTGTGTGTCGAACAACGCCAGAGAGTTTGTTCCCGACCTACCTCAAAATAATATGGAAAAGCCGATTCGCGTAGGCGTATGCCAAGGACTCGGCGTTGCCAAAGTTTCCATTCATAAATATTTTGATGATACAGCTTTGAGCCTTGAGTGAGTTCAGCATGTTTTTGTCTCAATTCTAGACGAGTCATTAAATTATTTTATATCTGGAAATTTCAGTTTTTTTATTTTATTATATTTAAATACATGTTATGGTAGCTTATGATACCGAACAGAACATTGATAGGAAGGAACCGCTCGAAGCGCAGAGGGTTACTAAGTAAGGGCTTTCTAACCGAGGGGTTAGAATATTCATATATATCAGAAGTGGGATTTGATCTACGAAATGTCCACATGAGGCCATAATGTGATGTGATAGTGAGAGGGGGTCATTCAAATCTCGTCTTCTTATGCTTGATTATGCTGGCCAAAAGAAGATGTCGCTAATTTTGGTTCTCCTCTCGTTTTCTTTTATACTTTTGTTTTCTAAACTCTTCTCTACTGGCATTTTTTCGTTCATTTGTTGGAAATGTCCTCGCCTATCAAGCTCTCGCTCTTTTATCAAGTCCAGTGTGGATTGTACATCCAGATTTTTTCTTATATCTCTATCACTCAGTCTGTTACTCTTTTCAGATTTTTATTTATGTTGCTTATATCTTACTACCAATTCATATAGAAAATATGTTTGTATTAATCTCGACTCGACGTAATGTTTTCAATTTCCAAACTAATCTCGTTAATCTGACAACATGGCGCGTAGGCGAAGAACGTCGATTGTTATATATATATGCGATACGCATGCGTGAGGTGCCTGTTGCGTGACAACGCTCGACGTCGAGACGCCTTCTTAAAGCCGTGTCTCGACTCTTTCATCGTCGTCGACCCGGCCGGGTATTGATTGACTCTTCTAAACGGCGACGACGCCGAACACCCTTTTCATTTTTCACCGAGTGTTTTTTATTATCCGATATTAGACGGTAATAAAATGCAGAGAGGATGTGCACTAATAATAATAATATCTCCATAACTACCGTCTAAACTTTGTTAATTTTTGTTTTTTTTAATACATTTTTCGTTAAATTTAAAAATTGCAAAAGTTATTTTTTGTACAATACCCTGGATGACAAATATATATGTACCGGTGTACCGGAAAACAGGACCAAAAGATTCCTTCTTCGATACGTCTCATTAGAAAAACTTGTATGGTACCCCCAACTAGAGAAATTTCTTGAAAAAATGTCAACGTTAAGAAATACTCCCATAGCCGATTGACAATGTTAATTTGGACCCCTAGCCACTTTTGGAATTGACTCTGAGGTGTTGTTTGGAACGTGTTCTCTTAAAAACTTCCGAAACATGTTTTTTTTTTCGTTTGCTACGTCCCTATTGCATCTTAGGAGCTGAAAATTTAGGAGAAGACGTTCCAAACTAGTCCCCAGAGTCAGATTCCAAATATCCCTAGGGGCCCAAATCAATTATGTCCTTTTAGTAAGATTTAAAAAAAATAATAGTAGCCTACATTATTAATGATCTTCAAATAAATAAATCTCGGTACGGAATCGAAAGAGCACAATAGAACGCGAAAATGTAGGTAAACTTGATAATTTACAACTTTACACTTGTATTTACCGCATTCCATTAAAGACATAAAAAAAATTTAAACAATGCACACACAGTAACTCGGTGGCAGCATAATTGAATATTTATTACGCAATATTTTTCACAATACCTCTCTTTTGTTTTAAAAGATTGAGGTTAGTGGGTCGATCGATAATTTTAAACAATTAACATTGGTAGTTAACAATAATCGGTATTTTCTTTGCCTAAATTCAATTTCACGTTTTTGATTGAAAATTTAAAATTTAAATTTACACGTATTTAATTGAATTTATTTATTATTGAAAATGTCATTTCACGTTTAATAATAGAAATCGAGGTTTTAGGAATAGTTTTTTTTTATACAGAGTGTTTATTAACAATACACTATAAAATATTCAAGTATTTCCATTACTTCATAAACACACTATTTATTATGAAACGCTTTATGTCATAACATAAACGTGACAAACTAATGTCGCAATAATTATTATTATAACAAGATCATATATACATATGCTTCATTATTGTATCCATTTTTGTATAAAATAATGTGTAAAATAACATACTTATTTCTAAAACTAAATATAGACTGTATATTTTTATAAATCATGGTCATTTTGTAATGTATAACTGTTGCTGGTACTACTATTATTACGGAATTTCGAATCCTCACTCTTTCATTGTTATAAATGTTGAAAAATAATGTACCCAGAGCTCTAGAATTACTCTAAAAATTTACTTTAGCCACAAGTATCAAATTAACTTGACATTCACTCGGTTTTCGTCAAGAATTTTACTTCAAGTACAATAGTAGGCATTTCAAGTACAGTAGTATGGACTTCAAGTACAATAGTAGACATTTTAAGTACTATAATAAGGAGTTCAACTACAATAGTATGAACTTCAAGTGTAATAGTAGGCATTTTAAGTACAATATTAGGGACTTCAACTAAAATAGTATGTACTTCAATTATAATAGTAGGCATTTCAACTTCAATAGTATGTACTTCAAGCAATATAGTATCTGCTTCAAGTAGAATAGTAGACATTTCAAGTACAATATTAGGGACTTCAACTACAATAGTATCTGCTTCAAGTAGAATAGTAGACATTTCAAGTACTTCAACTACAATAGTATAAACTTCAAGTAAAATAGTATTTGCTTCAAGTATAATAGTAGGCATTTCAACTTCAATAGTATGTACTTCAAGTAACATAGTATCTGCTTCAAGTAGAATAGTAGACATTTCAAGTACACTATTAGGGACTTCAACTACAATAGTATCTACTTCAAGGATAATAGTAGGCATTTCAACTTCAATATTAGGGACTCCAACTACAATAGTATGTGCTTCAAGTATAATAGTAGGCATATCAACTACAATAGTATGTACTTCAAGTAAAATAGTATCAGCTTCAAGTATAATAGTAGGCATTTCAACTTTAATATTAGGGACTCCAACTACAATAGTATGTGCTTCAAGTATAATAGTAGGCATATCAACTACAATAGTATGTACTTCAAGTAAAATAGTATCTGCTTCAAGTATAATAGTAGGCATTTCAACTTCAATATTAGGGACTCCAACTACAATAGTATGTGTTTCAAGTATAATAGTAGGCTTTTCAACTACAATAGTATGTACAACAAATAAAATAGTATCTGCTTCAAGTAGAATAGTAAACATTTCAAGTACTTTATTAGGGACTTCAACTACAATAGTATAAACTTCAAGTAAAATAGTATGTGCTTCAAGTATAATAGTAGGCATTTCAACTTCAATAGTTGTACTTCAAGTAACATAGTATCTGCTTCAAGTAGAATAGTAGACATTTCAAGTACAATATTAGGGACTTCAACTACAATAGTATCTGCTTCAAGTATAATAGTAGGCATTTCAACTTCAATATTAGGGACTCCAACTACAATAGTAAGTGTTTCAAGTATAGTAGTAGGCTTTTCAACTACAATAGTATGTACAACAAATAAAATAGTATCTGCTTCAAGTAGAATAGTAGACATTTCAAGTACTTTATTAGGGACTTCAGCTACAATAGTATAAACTTCAAGTAAAATAGTATCTGCTTCAAGTATAATAGTAGGCATTTTAAGTACAATATTAGGGACTTCAACTAAAATAGTATGTACTTCAAGTACAATAGTATCTGCTACAAGTATAATAATGGGCATTTCTAGTAGAATATTAGGGACTTCATCTACTATAGTATGTACTTCAAGTAAAATAGTTTGTGCTTCAAGTATAATAGTAGGCATTACTACAATAGTATGTACTTCAAGTAAGATAGTATCTACTACAAGTATAATAGTAGGCATTTCAATTACAATATTAGAGACTTCAACTACTATAGTATGTACTTCAAGTAAAATAGTGTGAGTTTCAAGTATAATAGTAGTCTTTTCAAGTACAATATTAAGTACCTCAAGAACAATAGTAGGTACTTCAAGTATTTTGTAGTCTTTTTTTCAAACTTCGAAGTTTTTTTTGTCTTTATTTTTACATTTTGGTAGTTTTCAACTTATTTAAAATTAATTTTAAACAATCTAACCACAATTTATAATATTCTACGACGTCTCTTTTTAATTTGTCGTTTAAATTCACGTTCTTTTCCGATTTGTTTTTATTTTCCGCTAGTTAGGTCAATAACTAAGGGTCAAGAATTCAAAGATATATTTATACACGTTTCGGAATTATTTTTAAACAAGATAGAATCCAAGGTTTCAGTATCCGGGTGCTGAAAGTGAGACTGGAAATGCATTAATTTATCTTGTTCGAAATACAGTAGCGTCGCGATAAATAAAAAAAAATTAAAATAAGATAAGTAATAATAATAAATATTCTGGTATATTATTATATTTGGATACATACCTGAACAAACTAGAGCTGTACCGAAAGACTTTGAATTACAGGAATTTTCCAGGGTTTTTTTCCTCTTCCTTGAGAATAAAACCAGAGTAGTTTTCTTTGTGATAATTGAAAGTTTTTCTGTAACACACCAACACTTTTTATATGAGATTTGTCCTTGACATAAAATCTATACAAAGCTGATAATATCCCTCCTTGAGTACATCATTGTACTGATGGCAGATGGCACTGTTGAAATGGAACATAAAAAATTGAACCTTTATTTTGACTGTTGAATTTTTATCAAAATAAATTATAATTGCTATTGAAGGCTTTCAATAAACTTAACGGTAATTTTTTGTTTCAGGCTTGGCCCGTGCGATTTGCAAGACCCGGTTTGGGGTAAGATGAGCTCATTGACGGCCGGTGTCAATAAGAAAAGAAAAAAATCGGAGACAAAACCTCAAGCGCAAATGTAAGTATCCTTTTGAATTTTGAATTTATGTTTTTCTACTTCCTGTTGACCTCCTTGTTTGAGGATCGCCATTCAGTTAAACGGGTCAATGATTGCAAAATTCACGCTTATTGTTACGGTTGTGATGCAAGGAAACCACAAAAGAAATGCTTTTCCCATTCTACGCACTGTTTTTGGACTTTTGTCACTCACATGCATGTAAGATGTTATGAAAAAGAGTGTGGAAAGGCGTTAGATGTGTATCTAATGTTGTTGTATGGAACATGTGGAACTTCTCGAAACCAGTGCCATTAAAAAAGGACTGAGTAGCATATAGATTCTTGAATTTAAATGACCTTGACCTTAAAAATTTTCACTAAAATCTCGTGGATAAAAAATTTGGTGCATTTTTCTTCCTTTATTATTTTGCAAATCTGGAAATAACCTCCAACACTAGTCAGTAAGATACATATCGCAATCGGTACTATTATTATCTATACGAAACCTTACACAATAGTGAGCTAGTCGTCAAAAACTTACGAAAATAAACTAACAGACTTCTTATCTTTTACATGATAAATATATAATATTTTATCATTCTCCGAGTGACATTATTGTTGCAAAATAAAATAACAATAATAGTATATCGTTTCTCTTATACTATTCCAGAAACTGAATTATACCAAAATACTCCAGACCAATATGAAGCTAAAGCTACACTCGGACAATTATATACTAGAAGCGTGGAAGTGGGAGTAATGCTCAAGCTAAATTTTGTCAGCTATATCATTGCGTTCCTTGACGTCCTTAGTCCGATACCCGTAGTAGATTTCTATTTTCACATTAATTTTTGCTAATATATAATTGTTAATACTGATGTATTATATTAATTTTAATGCCACACGTTGGACGCCAAATTTTATTGATTCTAATGCTACATGTTGGTCGCCAAATTATATTGATTTTAATTTGGTCAATATTTTTAGAATAATAATATGTCCCAGCCTAAACTCTTCTTAGGTCGTGGTTCAAAAGATGTTCCTGTTATTTAATAAAATTGTCTATAAAATTTTTTAAATTATATTAGTATATAAATTTCATTACATAACTTTAATTTAATTATGTACGAAGAATTATTATTGTTATTCAGTTATTATTATTATATTATTCCCACTCCAATTAGTTAATTTTTTAGATTTGAAATTTTTAAAATGTCCAAAACATTATCGAATTTCTGTCGATGTTTATTTCCTCACTATTGTAAATTAACTTTTATTCATGTAACTAGAATTTTTCCTAATTTGAATAAATTGAAAGTTACGTCCCTCGATAATTTCTTCCTCCTCGTTACAATTTTGAATCCCATTTAGGTAATTTAGACGTCTGAAGTTGATTCTACCATTTTATTATTACATTATTTATTATTTAAATATATTTGATTTATATGTTGATTTTAAATATATGTGACTTTTCTTAATAATTTTTTTTTTAAATTCATTCTTTTTTATTTTTATTGCAACGCCCCACAATTTTTTTTCTAAGATAACCCTTCTTTTCAAATTAAAATTTCTCAATTGGTTTTTCCAAATTTTTGACATGCGTTAGCATTCGGAATATGGAGGGTAGAAGGAAAGAGGACCATCTTGTATGGGGGACAAGTTCTAAAAGTTTCCACCTATAAACAGCAAATTATAATTCGAAGATTCACCGAAATGGCGCTCGTGTAGCTAATGGAAATTATGTGAATTTAGCATGTGAATTTAGAATTATATTTCACATGTATGTTTGTCTATGATATATTAATTTAAAAATACGCGCTCTAATAAACCGGAAGTATTCTTTCCTTTTTTAATTTTGTATCTTACTCTAATAATTCATGGCGCTGTTTTTAAACATCTTTCCACTTGCTACTATGGCGCCTCCTTAATTTGCTCCCTATCGGACACTTTTTAATACATTCAGATGGTCCTCCTTCCTTCTACCCTCCATAATTCGGAATTGACTTCATCTTCTTTTTTTTTTCAAATAATTGATAAAAACCATTATCTGTCATATCTATGGATTTTAATTTGGTTAATACAATTCTTCTTTTTTTTTTAAATAATAAACACAAAACTTCATCATCTGTCATATCTATGGATTTTAATTTGGTTAATACAATTCTTCTTTTGTTGTTAAATAATAAACACAAAACTTCATCATCTGTCATATCTATGGATTTTAATTTGGTTAATACAATTCTTCTTTTCTTGTTAAATAATAAACACAAAACTTCATCATCTGTCATATCTATGGATTTTAATTTGGTTAATACAATTCTTCTTTTCTTTTTAATTACTAAACACAAAACTTCATCATCTGTCATATCTATGGATTTTAATTTGGTTAATACAATTCTTCTTTTCTTGTTAAATAATAAACACAAAACTTCATCATCTGTCATATCTATGGATTTTAATTTGGTTAATACAATTCTTCTTTTCTTTTTAAATACTAAACACAAAACTTCATCATCTGTCATATCTATGGATTTTAATTTGGTTAATACAATTCTTCTTTTCTTGTTAAATAATAAACACAAAACTTCATCATCTGTCATATCTATGGATTTTAATTTGGTTAATACAATTCTTCTTTTCTTTTTAAATACTAAACACAAAACTTCATCATCTATCATATCTATGGATTTTAATTTGGTTAATACAATTCTTCTTTTCTTGTTAAATAATAAACACAAAACTTCATCATCTGTCATATATATGGATTTTAATTTGGTTAATACAATTCTTCTTTTCTTGTTAAATAATAAACACAAAACTTCATCATCTGTCATATCTATGGATTTTAATTTGTTTAATACAATTCTTCTTTTCTTTTTAAACAATAAACACAAAACTTCATCATCTGTCATATCTACACAGTATATCATCTCTAGTCGTTTCTTGTCAGTGACAAAAGTGTTTTTATCACATATCTATGAATACTTTAACTGCATATTTTGTAGAGGTTATACTGTATAGAATCGTTGCATAACGTGGATTCTTAAAATCCGTCGGGATCTGATAATACCTCGGTAGTTGGTATACATATTCAGCAAAGCTTCAAGGAATTTAATACGTTCTAGGCACGTCATAGTCGCTGGCATTGTGTTCTATTTAACAAAAAGTCTGTTCGACTTTAGTCACAACTACGTTTGACGATGTTGACAAGTTTAATCGAAAGTTTAAGTATTTTGTACATGTTCATTAGTAAAAGTTAACCTCTTTGACGTACTGTTTCAATTGAAACCGAAACACCAGAGGCGTTCAAAAGCCGCTGTTGTATGATCCGATAAGCATTCAGAGGTTCTCTACGGGTATACCCAGTGAGATAACGATATTCCTTCATTCGTTTGGGTTGTGCTCATCAGCCCAGGCACTTGAACTGAATCTTTTCACCATTTCCCATGTTATCTATTTTCATTCCAGTAGCTTCGTATCTTCTATAAAGACCACTAGTTTGACTGGAGGGATTTTCAGTAGTTGTATTAGTAAGTATGTTCGTACAGCGATCACAAACGGTTAATAACTGGACGACTCATGCGCAGAACATCTTTGTGAACGGTTTTTATTCACTGCGCGTGAGTCGTCCAGTTTCCAATCATTTTTGATCGCTCTACGAACAAGCCTATTCCTCTCCAAAGTGCTTCCGTCTGAATCTAGCCTAACTTTTGGTCGGTTAGTTAGATCGTAAACGGTCCTAACGCAATTAATATTTGAATCGCTGATACAACCTAAAAAAAAAATATGAAGTGTTGGTTAATTAATTTAAAAAAAAAGACAACGTTTTATAATTTGTGACTGTGGAAATATAAAGGCTTGCGTTCATCCAAGTACACTTGGAAGAGAGAAAACCGAGATGAGAGAGATCTTGACTTTTCTCGGAAACTATTGACGTTGTTACATCTTTGTGTTAAATATGTCGGCGTCAGCCAAAAAAAAAAAGAATAGCGATACGGAAGAGAGGCATTTGTTACTTTGTTACAGAAAATCTCTTCATAGAACACAGCAAGTTTGAATTGGCTAAAATTGCAATATGATATTTTTCTTTGAGACACTTGCTTATCTATTTTTATAAAGAGTCGACTTCACTATGTATATTACAAGTAAAACAATACACTAGCAGTTTTTTATTTTCTTGCCATTATACCATAATGACTTGATTCAATTAAAAAATATACAGTGTGACCCACGTAAGATCGCAACACCCAGTTATAGCTTTTAATTGACTTTGATGAATTTTTTGGAAAATGTTCGTTACGCCCATGAAAATTCTCGCCTTCTATTATATCGATCCCCCCTTTTAAAAAGTTTCAAAATTTCAAATAGAGTGCGCCACACCTGGCGCTAATTTTTGAAGTTAGGGTAGTTTTTTCACTAACGTAGCTATATATCGGTATCGGTCCTTGCCTAAAAACACCATAAGAAATTCTCATTATTAATTCGGAGCTATATCTGGGGGGTCTAGAACGAAAAATTTTTTCTGCATTATATAGCTCCATCAATGAGGAAGATTCCCACGAAAATTTTCGTTCCAAATTGAATTCTTGGCGGGTCTTGTTTTACAGAAAAACAAAAAAGATGGGCAAATTTTCACGATAATGAAAAACATTTGACCCTGTCCTCCTTTGGCGATTACTTTTCCAGATATTTCTTTTTTTTCGGCATTTTTCGCCCTCCTAGATGGTGAAAACATTGAAATTTTGAATAATCGCCCTCGGGCGAAAAGTTGCGTATTCATATTGTCCGAGTTGCTAAGCGAGCATCTTGACGATACGCGATCCCTTTCCCAACACATTTAATATTTATTTCGACGTCCAAAAGGTGAACCATTTTTTTTAAAGCGTCATTTAGTTTAGTTTCCGCAATCGAGTTTTTTTTTCGTCTAACATGGTGACCTTCAAAATGGTTTTCATCAAAAACCGTTAATCCGATCATAACTAAATATAACCTAAGAAACGTAAGAAGGTCGGAGCTTTCCAGACGTCCAATCCTTTTCCAATTTCCTCGCACCGAAAATCCGTAGGAGGTACACAAAAATTACCTTTTTTTCTCAAAATCCCCTTAGGGGCAAAAGTTGCGTTTTTATTTTAGCCAATTTCATGCAAAAAATCAAACCGATCAATTTAGAGGAAATTCGCGTCCCGAGCAATAATGTACGATTTTTGGCCGCCATTTTTTTTTTTTTTTCATCGAAAAAAAATTTTAAATTGTCAATTCGCCCATTATACATCCCTGTCCAATTTCATTCCATTTTCTCAATTACTTTTCGAGATATTAATTTTTTTCACGAGTTTCAGTGTATATTAAAGAAAATTTTTTAATTTTATTAAATTTCGATGGAGGTCGGCAAAGGCACTATTTTTACTTATTAACATTTTTGATATACGTCAGTAGCGTACATTTTTAGGAGTCCTCAAAACGTCGATTTTTCCAAAAAAATTATTAGCGACTTTTTTATTGGACTTTGGTTACCACACTGTAAGTAGTGTTTACTTTTGTCACCCTGTATAAATAATTATGATTTTGACAAATATTTTGTAACATGTCTATCGACCTGTTTCAACTTTTAAATTTATATCGCAAATCTTCCTCTAATTCCCGCTCGTCGTTTTATTAGCCACTTTCAATCCCCAACCCTGACCATAAGACAATTGACATTTGCCAACGGCCTCCTCCATTTTTGCAACGCTTCTAGCAAAGCAAAGCTCCTTTTCCCTATCGACTGTCTTCGAGGTAAGACCTACCTTTTTATCTTTTTCTTATTTTTTCTATACCGTTTTTATCTAAATTGCTATGGTAAGCACAGCTGCTAGGATACCATTAAGATACCTCAAGGATACCGCTAGTAGAATATCTCAAAAACATCCCTCAGGAATACAGCTAGTAGTATTAAGACACCCTCAAAGACACCTTTAAGATACCTCAAGGACCTCTCTGAAAACACCACTGGAATACCTCCAGGTCCACTTCTCTGCACACCCTTTTCGAAAAAATACATATAAAGTACAGGCCACATATCATTTAATTATTTTAATTCTACTAGGTGTTTCTACCTTTTTCACCTTAGTTTTCTTTTTATTTACATTTATTTTTGTTTTTTCGTCGACGTCTAAAAGGTAGTGGCGCCTTAAAGCTTCTTATAGTCTCTGACATACCTAGTGCAGCACTAGCATGGAGTAGAACCACCCTTGAGAAGAGTCTCCTATGCCGGCATCTTTCTCGAGTGGCCACTCTAGCGCCCAAGTAATGTACAACTGACTAATATGGTTACAAATTGGCGCCCAACGTAGGGCCACTGGAGACAGATGCCGGCATGAGGCTCTTCTCAAGGGTAGTGCTGCCCTAGGTATGTCAGAGAGACTATAAGAAGCTTTAGGGCGCCACTACCTTTTAGACGTCGACGAAAGAACAAAAATGAATGTAAATAAAAAGAAAACTAAGGTGAAAAAGTGGAATTTAATTAAGATATTTATTTAAAAAAGTTACTCGAGTGGCCACTCTAAGTAATGAACAAATACGGTTAGAATTTTTAGTCAAACTTTGCCTTGGCACGGACCTGTATAGTATATAGATTCTACCTACCTGAATATTAAAATTATTACGATGTGAAAAATAGCAATCGTCAGCTTTTCCAAAATGATTATTTACTCTAGGGACGTTGTTATTTACGTATTAACAGCACGTTGTTTTTGCGAAATGAAATCAACCAAGTATAATAATGTGTTGCGACACCACGTGGGCCCTCGTATCACAATAGTTTACATTTACCATAATAACTAGAATAAATATTCGAACGGAAACGTGCCTATTCTGCATTTTTATCATTCGAACTACACAGCCAACTGTCATGAATGTGATATTAAAAAAAAATATATACCAGTTTAGTTTTCGCTATCTGCCCGAAAGAAAACGCGAAACCGTAAATAGGTACGTGACGTTATAGGAATATTTAAGCAAGACCCTTTGTACGTTTTTGGAATTTTTCTAGTGTTTTTGTGCTACTTCGAAATTGGAACATGACTTTACATCAAAACATGTCAGTATATATTTAAATTCTATCTAAAATATTTATTTGTCTCAGCAACATGCATTTTTAACTGATTCTCTTGATAATCGACAATCTTACTTGGAAAATGAAAATAGTACAAATAAATTACATTTTAAGTTGCGGCTTGTTTTGGACGAGCATTCATTTGAAATTCAATATAAATTTTAATTCGCTCATTTCGGCTGTGAAGGTCTGTGCGACTTTTACGGAATGGAAGACGAAAAAAAAAATAAAAAAATACTCAATTTGAAAGAATGTGTTTCCGAGAAATCTGATATTTTTTTTCGTGTCGGTACGATCTTAAAATTAACCGAATAATAATTAAATGACTGGTTTAAGTTGTTTGTTCTTTATTGGAATAATTTACGGACCATCTTTACCAATTAAAATATGTAATTACCTCTTAATATAATTAACTAGAATTTATGCAGGATTGTGAGACGCTGATAATACCGAACAGAACATAGGTAGAAACCGCCCATAGCGCAGAGGGTTACGTAAGGGCTTTCTAATCGAGGGTTCCGGGTTCGAGTCCCGATGGTTTCGGTTTTTCAGCAGAAGTGTAGGTGTCAGGCTCGCCAGGAGAGCGAGATAGGCGAAGGCAGGCAACAAGGCAGGCAAGGCATCAGGCTCACGAACGAGTAGGTGAGATAGTTGTAGGCACAAAGGTCAGGTCCAGCATTCTAGGTACTCTCTGACCAAACCGTTTCATTGATTCTGCTCACAAGTCCAAATAATACACTTTTATTTTGGAAACTTTATTTTTGTAATTTCCCATATTTGTTACTTCATGGAATATTGTTATTTTGCTTTAGACCAACTATTTTAAAGCATTTTAAATATAATTTATTTTTGTTTCAGAAATAAGTGCAACAATGAGAAACGTCGCCGAGAACAAGAAAACATCTACATAGAGGAATTAGCCGAGCTGATTTCCGCAAATTTCGCGGACATGAGCTCGTTGTCGGTGAAACCGGATAAGTGCGCGATTCTTCAAGAGGCCGTCAACCAGATTCGAAGTATAAAGCAGCAAGAAAACGCCACCCAATCGTCGGACCCCGTCCAACAAGGAGAAGTCTCGTCTTCCAGACCGACGATACTATCCAACGATTTTTACGGGCCCTTGCTGCTCGAAGCGTTGGAGGGCTTCCTTTTCGTTGTCAACAGCGAAGGAAAGGTTGGTAGTACTTCCAATTTTTTTTCGGGTCGAGATGGGAAACTCGTGTTCGAATGGGTCCAGGACTCATCCCCAAGGGGATGCCTACCAACCAAACCCACCTCAAACTCGCCGTTACCCCCCCTTGAAATCACTACCCTAGCTTACTTGGGGACGGGCGGCGATCCCTTGCACACACTCCGCTCACAACGTCGTCTTCTCCCTACTATCACTCCTATCTCTCATGTCATATCGAGTCCTTCTCTTCCCCTAACCATGCTCTCTACTACTCCACTCACCTCCATCCATTCCTCCTCCCCCCTCAACATTATCTCCACCATGTTCTCCCAGTACACCGCCTCCCCTATTTTCCTCTCCAACTTTTTCAGCACTTCCTCGTTCCTCCAGCATCTAAACACATGCCCCACATCATCATCCATTTCACATCTCTCGCACACTCCAGTCTCTTTTCCCAATCTTGTGGAGGTACCCTACTCTCGACCCATGTCCAGTGAACACTTGTGTCAAGAAATCCTTTTCCCAATCGCTCCTTTTAGCACGCCCACATACTCCTCCCACCTTCTCTCCATTTCCTCCTCCATTCATTCCTTTACTTCCTCTCTAGTCGCTCCCCTTCAGCGTTTGTTCCTAGCTCTAGCCATCACGTCCAATGTGTAGGATCTTGCCAATATCGCTGCTGCCTAACCCCCACCTAACTCCTAACCCGCACCTAACTCCGCACCGTACAGCAAACGCTGCTCTACCGTCTTACCAATTACCCTCCTCTTCCATTCTCCCGGCCCTTTCACATTACACATCAATCTCCCCAGCCATGCTACCCTCACTTTCCCCTTCTCTGCCGCCTTTAACATGTGAGTTTTGAAGGATAATTGACTATCCAACCACACCCCTAGATATTTCACAGACTCCTCCATACGAATTCTCCTTCCCTTCACCATTACCCCCCACTTCCCTCGTCTTGCTCCGTCCCTTCACTAGCAACCCCACCGTCTTATCTTCCGCCACATCTAGTCCGCACCGCTCTATCTTCTCCACATTCTCTCTGCCTTTCTTTCTATCTCCGCCTCTCCTTTTGCTGTACATACAGAAACACATCGTCCGCATATACCATAATCTCACATCCCTCTTCACATACTATCCCACAAACCTCATCAAACACACACTTCCAGAGCGTCGGTCCAAGAACCGAGCCCTGGGGCACTCCAGCCTCCGTCTTATACCTTCTCGCTCTGGAGTCTTCAATCACACACCCCGTCAGGTCAGGTCCTCCACCAGGTTAACCAACCCCTGTCCCACTCCAAGCCTCAGCAACGCGCTCAACACTGCCCGTTTGCTGACACTGTTGAACGCGTTCCCGACGACGAAGAACACGAGTAGGACCAATTTCTTGTTCCTCCAGCTGCCCTCCCTAGCTCTTTCCACCAAGCCCATCACCCTGCCCAGTGCCGAGATGCAAGATTTCCCCTTCGTAAGCCCGTGCTGGTTTACCCTAAAACCCCCATTACTACCAGCTTCCTCCTCAATCCTATCCTTTATTATCCTCTCCATCAAGTTACTCATACCACACAGCATGCTGATAGGCCTGTAGTCCTGGTAGTACTTCCATAATTTTAATAATCTCATAGCAAAAAGTTGGCAAAAAGACAATCCCTATTTCCGACCTGGCAGGTCTTTGTAGTCTTTGTTTTCTTCCGTTATTTTTGCACTCAGTGAAGTACTGAGTGCACATTAATCGTAAAATTAATGACCGTTTTGTTGGTTCCAGGTTGAACACGTAACAGAAAACATCTCCAACTACATAAAATTTACCAGGGATGACGTTCTGGGCAAAAGCATTTATAATTTCATTCACCATGGGGACCATACAAAATTCCATTCGAGCCTTCTCCCCGTGACAATAGAGTGGGGCAACGAGCAGCAAGTAAACAACAAGTCCAAGTCGATAGACATAAGACTTTTGGTGAAGCCTCCGGATGACTTGAATCAAACCATAGAAGAAAAACAACAAAGAGTCAGCAGTTACGAATTGATGCATATATCTAGTACACAATTGAGGGACCATTTGTCTATTTCAGAAGAAGACGGAAGTGATAGTGGGCCTTGTTTGTTGTGTGTCGCGTCTCGGATATCGCACAGAGACAAAACTACTTGTAACATAGAACAATTTACGACGAAATTGGACATAACGGGAAAGGTTATATGCGTGGACACTTCGGGAGTGACGGATACTTTAGCGCAGTACATAAAAAAGGAACTCAAGAATAGACCGTTAAGAGAATTGGTACCGCAACAGGAAGTGAACAAAGTTACCGCGCATCTAAGAGAGACTATTAGCTTGGGACAATCTTCGAGTTCGATTTATAGGTTACAATTCGGACCGGATAAAGTGATACAAGTTCAAACCAAGTCGAAATTGTTCAAAACAAATCCGCCGTCGAATACCGATTCGGATTTTATTATGGCTACGCACTCTGTGATTGGGTAAGTATCTACTTTTCGTAATGTACAAAAAAATGGACCCCTTTTAAAATATCTATCGTACGCCCATGGTAAATTGAAACTTTTACAAATAAATTTATTTCCCTTTAAAAATTGTAACGTACGCCCATGGTATAGAAAATTTTACAAATAAATGATTAATAATAAAAATTTTATCGTCACATTTGTATATTGGTGATGGTAACGCTGTGACGGTGACGTCACCAATCCATTCCCTACCAAAAATGATGATAAAAATATTTAAAAAAAAACGGCCAAAAACGAAAAGATAATGCCTAATAGTATGATTATTTTACAACTGAAATGTTTGGCTGGTAAAATATTATTTGAGACTAATTTTTTTTCTTAATTCTCAAATTAAGTATGGAGCGTCGTAGGACAAAAAAGTGCATTTATCGCCGGATGCGAAGAAAATTGTGATAAAGGTGTTTGAATCATTGAAACATCGAGGTTATAGTATAACCGATGCAGCAAAAAAAGTATGTATAAGTTGACCAAAACCCCAGTATCCACATTATCCATGAGCCAATACATAAAAGAAAAATACGAAGTGATGCTAATAAAACCAAACGTGTTTACCAAATGCAAAAGAATATAATCCGAAGAACAATATATATGCAGATACCCTGTATAGTACAAAATGTGGCCATTATTAAACTACATCTTTTTTATTTGAAACGTTTTGTACTATACAGGGTATCTGCTTATAAATATCGTTCTTCGGATTATATCCTTTAGTATTTGGTCCAACACATTTGGTTTTATTAGCGTCACTTCGTATTTTTCGTTTATGTATTGGCTTATGGATATTGTTACTTACATGTTTCTTTTGCTGCATCGTTTATACCATAACCCCTATATTTCAATAATTCACACACATTTTTCACAATTCGTTTCGCATCCGGCGATAAATGCACTTTTTGCTCTAGGATGCCACATACTTAGTTTTAAACACAAGATTGAAACAAACATTGTTTTACCAGTCAAACATTACAGTTGTAAAATAATCATACTATTAGGCATTATCTTTTCGCTTGTCGAAGTAACGAGTACGATATTGTACTATCGGATTAATCTGCTGTGGGTGTTGGTTTAAATCAATCATGTTGGAACGAAGTATATAATGAGGGATTTATAAACTTACATTATTAAATCTTTAAGGCCAGATGACGAGTCAACGAAATATTGTGTAACGTTCTTTAGCTTCGTTTTTAGTGTACCTATCTTAAAAAACGAAAATCATTTCATTACAGCGAAACTTTCATAGTTTTGTTATAATAATTGTCACATATTTTTTTTTAAACTCAATGAGAAAAAAGCAAGGTTGTCAGATATATATTTTTTCTCCTTACTTCGGTAAACTGCGATTGCGAAGTTTTTCTTTCAAATATAAGTACGTGTAAAACGGTTTGGTAACTTGTAATATAAAATATCTTCCTGCTACGTTTCTTTAAGAGGTTGTTCATTTGATTTATTGACGGCTGTGGAAACATCATTTAAGTGTATTAAGATCTCCATAAGTTAAACAGATGGTTTATAGTTTGCCAGATGTTCGGAGTCAACAAATCTTTAAATCGGTAAATCGTTGCGTACGGTTATAAGTAAGGGTACTAACTTAAGGGATTACCTATACCGAACCGTTTTATTGGTTGTATCGTTCTAATTATGTGCCAAAAAAAAATGATGAAAAGAAATATGAATATATCAAATTGGGCTGCGAAAGAATCTTTATAAAATATGATAATTTGGGTTCCAACTAAATAAAAGTATAAAAAAGAAAAAAAAGTTGACTTTGGTGTGATTCGAACCCAACACACTTGTAAGTTTATGTGATGCAGGTCAGTCCAAATACGTAAGTTGTTCTCGAACAGTTCCCGAGCATGGAGTATACAAGAATTTTAGAACAATTTTCCGAGTTGAATCTATAAAAATAAAAACTTTCCCGCGAACACCGGATGTGTGGGGAGGTTAAAATTTCTCTGGTAGTTCGCGCTGGTGGATGGTTTGTCCCTCGGTCTTGGACACTCTGGTCTTCTGCACTTGAGGCACTTGGTGCAAAGAAAAGTAGATTAACTTTGGTGTTATTCCAACCAACACACTTGGCAACTGCTATGTAAGTTTATGTGATGCAGATCAGACCAAATTCGTACGTAGTTCTGGAACAGTTTCCGAGCAAGATATGTACACAAGTTCTAGAGTCGAAAAAATAAAAACTTGGGACACTTTGGTCCTCCTCATTTGAAGCACTTGGTGCTTAATGTATGGCAATTGTAATTTTGTTTCAGTCCATTTTCTCTTCGTAGTTCTTCTCATTTTATCCTTACGTGTTGCTTTTTCCTTACCTCCTCCTTTTCTTCTACATATCTCTCCTATATTTCTGATTACAACTTTTAGAAGTCTACTTTCAGACGAACACAACATTTTTTATACGTCTTCTCAGTAAGCTTTTGGCATTCCTAACCCTGCTTAATAATATTTTTTATCAGAGTAAGTAAATGAATAAATATACTAAAATGACGTTAAGATGATGTTAAATACCATTCGTTGTGGTATAATCTTTCGATATAGTGTTGAACGTGCGGTTATGAAGTATTTGTAATAAAATTTTACATCCGAAATGACAAGAAAAGTCTGATAAAACTGCCCTCTCCGAGTCGTTATCATTATTTAGTCACTATTCGCCTTATCTCAATTTGAATACTATCACATGCATCGACAATTCATTTTTGAATATGTCACAGTAGTAGTGAGACGGTTTTTTTCTCGAGGCGTCGCGCGGTCGTTTTTTCCGCCGCGTTTTGTAAAAAATTTTTGGTGTTATTTTTGTGTCGAAAGTGAAAAAATTATTGAAGCACTCCAAATTCGTTTTGTGTTGTTCCACGTTAGAAACAGATAAGGAAATTTCTTACGTAAGATTTTTTTTACCGATTCGTACTTAAATTAAAAGATACAGGATGGCCTAACAAAAATCCAGCAAGGTCGCTATTATTTTTGAAAAAAGTATGTACCTACAGGGTGAACCAATTTGGTAGTTTTGCAGGGGAGATAGAAAGTAGTTTTTTTGGTCCAACTAGATCTTTAGTATAATTTTCCAGATATTGAGCAATTTTTCAAAATTGACCAATAATATTTGTATCTCAAATATTTTCTTTATCTAACTATAATAGTAGAATCGCAATCGAAACGTAGTATTGAAAGTGCTCGAGCTCGTACTTTCAGGTGTGGGTATTTATTATTTTTTACGGGGTACACAACATGAAAGACATTATTTTTTTTATTTAATAAAATAATATAAAATTCTAATTCATATTGAAGCAAGTTAAATAAAGCTTTTTAAATCGTAAGCAACTAAACTTAATTCTACGCCCATTAAGTATAAATAAAAGGGTCAGTCATTGTTATATTTCCATATCCGGCACATATAAATTTCTTAAATTCACAACATTTTTACAGCGGACCATAGATTTTGTTTGAGCCACCTGTGTCGAGTATATTATCTACCATTAAATTTTTTATAATGGATCTTAGTGTAGGAAATACGCAACGAATCTCTATTATACTGCCAACTACATTGGGTTGAGTACTGCGACCCTAGGGAATATAAGGAAGGGAACCCTTTTTTTGTTTACATATTTATCACGTATTCAGTATCTTAATAGTCGTTCTTGAGAAAAGGGATAGGTGTCGTTTTATTAAATATCATACATTTGTTATTCCAACGGTCACTATATAAATATTATTGAGGAAATTTCAATTCATTGTTTTTAATAATTGATATCGTTAAATTCAAAATGTACTTTTAAATAAAATCAATACACTTGCAATACATTTATCGGTGTATGTGTAACATAAGATAAGATAAATATGGGGCTTATGTGCTTCTAAGAGCCTCTCCATTACGACCTTTGCAGTTCTACTGTGTTTGCCCTCCTGTTTTTCTAGAGTTCCTTATTACTAGACTTCGACTGCCAAACCTCAGGTCCTCCATATATTGTGATTTTTCCTCCCCTATCGTCGAAAACCTCATTCTACTCATTCCTTCGCAGTAGATCAGTATGTGTGCTGAGGTTTCCTCATCTTCTTGGCAAAACCTGCATCTGCCAATCCGATGTTATTCATGTGTTTGTTATGAGCCCAACCAGGATCATGATTGTTCTCCTATTCTGGCTCAGTAGGTACTCGATGAATTTTGGCTAGGGTTCTTTGATGAACTCTTTGGCCTGCCTCATTCTTGGCGGCTTGCTCCACCATTCTCGAGACTGCTTTTTTATCCAAGTACTGCTATTTACCACCGAGCCATATGCTATCATGGGTCTGATGATTCTGGTATATAGCCATATGATAATTTTTAGGTGTAGCCCCAGTTCTTTCCGCAAATTCTTCTGCTCAGATTGAGGGCTATCGTATATTTTTGTATTATTTTCTGTCAACTTGTGGTCAAATATGTCTATCAAGTATGTTGCCTCTTGTGCACTATCCTATTAAGAACTGGTGACTTCAGTCCTCTGTGTATGTGTGTATGTAATATGCATATCAAAAATAAATATTTTTCAGAAACGGCGTATCTAATAATTATTTTTATCGAAAATAAATGTTTTACATAGATAATAAAACTGATAAATAAACTTGAAGTATTGTAAATTTAATAATGTTCAGCTGCAACAATTGTAATTTGTATATTATGTGACGTAAACGATAAAAAACGACAATGTCCTAGAGAATATTTAACTGTAAAACCATCGAGAAATGCAAAATTCTTTTATAATTACTCATTATTTAAAAGTTGATGTTTTACAGCAAGAAAAAGTTGAAAATTTGTGTTGTAGCTAGTTCAACTAAGAGTATCTTTTATGTAGAAAATTTAGTGAAGAAACGTTAATTTCTAAATATAGGGTGTTCCAAGAATATGGTACAATAAAAATTTAGGAACACCACTGGCCTATTAGAATTTGAAAAAATTGTTAATGTTGATGTGTTTTAAAAATACTAGAAGCTATAAAAAAATTTAAATTTGAATTTCCATTCCTTACTTACGAGACACCCTGTATAAAGTTGATATAAACACAAATTCGACAAAATAAATAAGTTTCCACGTTGAGTAGGTTTGCAATCGTCGCTTCCTCTTGGGACAGTTAAATTGATGGGGCGGCATTTCCAATAACGTCAGTCAATAACTTCACTGGTATATATGAAGGGGATGGCTTGATTATATTTCTTGTCAGGAAAGACACCAACCATTATATTGCCCCCTTGCTTGTGTAAATGTAATTATTTAGTGTAAAAATATACAAAAAACTCTATATCAGAGTTTCTCAAACGGTGGGACGTGTCTCCAAATAGGGACCCGCAGCTGGGGTTTTTTAAAAGATGAAAGTTGAAGGGAGTTGCATATAAAGTTACTGCTCAGGAAATTAAAAAAAAAACATAATAACATAACATAATTAAAAATAATCAATAGTTTGTTGACCAGCATTCAACTTTCGTAAAATAATTATTATTGTGGACAATCTAATGCATTTTCTGTGAATAACCCAACCGCATTTTTTTTTGTGATTTATAAGTTTGAATGACGAAACCGTCTGGGGTATTTCTAGAAAAAGAAACCAATTATTCACTAAATTTTTTGATAGAATTTGCATATTTATAGCCTATTTGAAAATGATTGAGGGTACCAGTTGAGTTTTTACGAGCGGAATTTTAGACTTTCAGTTTGTCCACCCCGAACAACTAGACCCAACCAAAATACAATAACATCATAAAATGTGAATTAGAATTAAGTATTTGGGTAGCCTATAAATGTGTGCCAATCAATTTCAAATTGAATATAAATTCTATTCTTTTTAACTAATAAATCTAAATTTACATATCAGTTTCATTTGATTTCAACAAAAGGGATTAAGATAAGAATTATTTAATATCATCATTACATTTCTAAAATGAATGAAGTCATTTTATTTTCTATTATGTAATACACGCCCACTTTATTATTATTATTATTATTATTTAACCTGACCATATTTTTACCAGTACCTCAATCCGAAAATTTATTAGGTGTACCATTTTTATGCAAAATATTTTTCTCTACAACTTTTAATTTGTCCCTTACATTAATTAATTATATATTTTTTTGTTTCAGTGAAAACGACCTTGCCGGTCAAGGTGACACGACCAGCGGAACCAACAACCCCTCAAATATAGGAGTAGGAGGACCCTTAATGCCTAGCGTGGTGAACGGTAACCGTAACGGTCCCTCAATTAGTTCCGGTAGTGAAAATTCTAGTAACACCCTTCTAAATACGAACACTACCTTCAACACCTTCAATCTAGACAACGAATTCAACTTCGATATTTTTCCAACCTCTTCCACTTGGGAGTTAGAATCTACGAATTGGCAAGAAGGAAGACCGGATTCTCGGGCAAGTGTCACTCCTACGCCCCGTCCGCCAAGTAATCCCTCTTACAGCAATGCGCCTACGGTGGTGCAGTCTTCCCCCTTTTCCTCCCAACCGAGTCCCACCGTTCCGAATCCACCTACACCCGTCGCTTCCAATCCATACACGAGTGCGGGTAATTTTTTCAGTTCAATGAACGACCAAGGGTACTCCATGGAAGAGCAGAAAGATACCAAAGCGAACGTTCTTGAAGATGCTGCCAAGACGGCCGAATCCGCTAAACTCCGAAGTTTGCTTACAACTCCACGAAATGATAGCGATGATAAAAATAAAGATCCGATTTTGAAGGAATTGCTTAATCAACAAGACGAAGATAGTATAAGAAACAACAACAAAAGTAGTCCTAGAGGGTTGATTAGTAGAGGATCGTCCTTGCCAGGACCTTCCGAACAACCGAAAATTTCGAATCCTTCGTCAGAAAATATTATGTTAAGGAATGTAAGTACAAATTTTAATATTTACATCGTCAAATAACTTGTTGTTGGGTGGTTCAAAGAAGTAAGTAACGATCATGCATCTCTTAAGTAATTTAAGCTTAGTGAATCTCTAAGCGATTTAAACATTTTTGGATTCAATCCATTTTTACAGTCGGTGCTTAGTGATTTTCTAAGCGATTTAAACACATTTTAGGTTTTATCACTTTTTACATTCGGTACTTAGTGATTTTTTAAGCACACCAAGCGATTTAAGTATTTTTAGGATCAAGCACTGTTTGCAGATCGTTCTTAGTGATTCTCTAAGCGATTTAAACATTTTTTGGGTTCAAGCACTTTTAACAGTCGGTACTTAGTGATTTTTTAAGCACACTAAGCGCTTTAAGTATTTTCGGTTACTATTTAAGTATTTTTGGGATCAATCACTGTTTGCAGATGGTTATTGGTGATTATCTAAGCGATTTAAACGTTTTTGAGATCAATAATTTTTTAGAGTTAATGCTAGTGATTCTCCAAGCGATTTAAGTAATTTTGATATCAAGGTCTATTTGTATATGGTCCTTGGTGATTCTATAAACGATTCAAACATTTTTGGGACCAGGAACTTTTTACAGTCGGTGCTTAGTGATTTTCTAAGCATATCTTGGATTTTAGCACGTTTTACATTCGGTACTTGATGATTTTTTAAGCACACTAAGCGATTCAAGTATTTTTGGGATCAAGCACTGTTTGCAGATCGTTCTTAGTTCTTAGCGATTTAAACATTTTTGGGACCAGGAACTTTTTACAGTTGGTGCTTGGTGATTTTCTAAGCATTTTTTGTGGTTATGACCACATTACTGCTTCTATCACTTCAAAAAGCACTAATGATAATCGAAAACTCTTTTTTCGTTAAATCAATTTTTAATTTTGTTTGTCAGTGCTCTGATGCTGTTAATTATAATGTTACAGTTATTAACACTTATCTAACAATATATTAAATAGCGATATCAATAAATATTATTAAATAACTATCGTAATGCCTTTTAGCTCTCAGCACCGCTACAATAATTCGAGCACAACGAAATGATAGAAAAACTATCATACGAATAAAATGAAATTAACAGCGCGAGAAACTTTGTTTTTATCACTATTATCATTAACGGTATCGTCAGAATATAACGTTAATTTTAATTTTAATCGTGAACATTGGATATTGATACGTTTTTTCTTCATATTCGAGATGAAATAAAAATTCCTTTTATAAAATAATATTGAAATGATGAAGGAAGGATATCTGGAATCAATAACTGGTTTTAAGAATTTTCTGGATATAATCAAACTCCCGAGTGTCCTAGTGGAGGAATTTCTCTTGCAGGATGTCGTTGACCAAAGGATCGTGTTTGAACTGTTACCAAATTAATTTCTTCTGGTACAAATTAGAGGTTTCTGTAATTGACAGTTTAAATTTATTCCCGGGGCAAAATCAAAATAAAAAAAATTTAAACGAGTTGACACAATTCAATTCACTCTTTCCATCCAAAAGTTGGAAGAAAATAAGGACACGTCCATAGTACAGTCACAGATTACCTACCTTGTAGTAATCTGTGGTACAGTGCTTACTTTATTGATGACTGTAAAAACGCCATTGTTGACACCTTTGTCAAACACATTTTTTTGTCTCGATATTTTCGATCTCTTAAAGTTGTTTACATTTAAAAGGAAATAGTCTAGCGTACAAAACAAACCGTACATTGTAGACAGATGAAAGGGTTCGCCAACTAAAACAAACATGCCGATGGATTTTTTTCTTACGAATTGCTGTTCAAAAGTATTTTCAACGATCTTATCGAAAATTGAAAAGTCTTGTTAAAAAAAATGATAAGACAACGATGATAAATAATAACAAAAAATGAACTGTTTTGTTATTCTAATTCTTATTTTTATAGGTACGCATTTAATATTTTTAGCCTTACTTGTTACTCGTCAAATGTTAACGATTGCAAAAAATTCTATAGTTTATTCATAAATGCGACAGAGTAATAAATCTTCGTGACCCTTGAAAACCCAATACTGTATGAACCATCCAAGTAATATCAAATTATTATCGTGAATATTAATTTTTTTTCTATTTCTGTGACGGGTACGTAGCTTCACCCCGTATCAGGACGAGTTTAGTGTCTTTTCCATTGTCAAGAGATTAAAAATGGAGTTATTACGGTAATCACTGACGTTTGCTGAGAATGAAATAAATGTTTTGAATAAATTTTAATTGTCCAGTAAATGAAGGCAGGTGAACACCTAAAGCTCTAGTTACTTAAGCAAAAGGATCATATCGGGCCCAATTGTGGGTCTTTCAAATAATGAAATTGTCAAAATTCCAAAAATCCTTTTTTTGCTGATATCTGCCAAAATATGACATTTAAAATTTTTTTTAGGAGATGAAAAATGAAGATCAATTAATTATCTACCAAAATGGTCCCTATGACTTTTTCCGAAAACTAGATAGTTTCCCAAAACGTGCCCTTTACTTGTAGCTCCTGGTGTGAATCCAGAAGAGCAAATTCGAGAAATGTAGACATAAGCGGGCGGACATATTGTTCAATAACTCTGGTAAAAATGGATATTTTTTCATGATTCAAAATTCACGTGAAAAGGAAACCCCATAGCTATGATATCCAGTGTCTCGGACCACTTTTTTTTTATTTTTTCCAATATTGGGAACCCATGCCAAAATTTGTTTTCTTGGATATTTTTCGTCGCCTACAAATTGCATCCATATTTTAATGGATAATAGTAATTTAGTCGGATCTTTTTTGATAATGGGTCCTTGAAAGCCATCGAACCAGCCCAGATAGGTTTTTAGTTTTTTTTGTTCGCATCCCAATAAAAAGTAACTTTGTTTATGTTGATTGTTTTGGTATTTTCGGAGTTTTGAAAACCCATCAAAAATTCTCTAAATGTCATATTTTGGTAGATATCAGCGAGAAACGGATTTTTGGAACTTTGGGGCCATTTTTCATAGTGAATGGGGGAAATTTCTTTTTCCGAAAGACCTATAGATGAGATCTACAATTTGGCCCGGTATGATCCTTTTGCTTAATTAACTACTGGTTTGTCCCTTTATTTACCGGACTAACATCTTAATTAATTCTTAAACTCATATTAAGTACCCTTATGGAATTTGGCCAATTGATTGATTTATTACTCAGCCGGATTTATGAATAAACTATATTGAAGTTTATGAATTCTTCTTGAAGTTGCTGATGAAATATTTTCCAGTTGTCCATCTGGTCTATTTAAGAAACCTTTTGCAGTCCTTTAAAAGTCTTGTTAATATTTTTATGATATAATATGACCCTTTTATACTTTCTAGAATTGCTCTCTTTTATCTTGTATATATTTTACTGGGGTCTATAAAAGTTACTAACCATCTATACTTGATATTTCTTTTTATAATACTCTTTCTTCTATATCCACTTTCCCAGCTGCTAGAGTAGCATAATAAAATATATAAAACATAAAATCTGAATGCTAAATTATATATATTAACAATAACCCAAATACCATTTTTCAATGGTGTAGGGTGAAACATTTCCTTACTTAACATTACATATTTTTCTTATTTGGCAAAAATATTATTGTCTCCTGATTGTCCCTTTTCTTGCAGAATTTTTCTAACGCCACTGTCCCTTGTTTCTCTCGGTCCTATTCGTTTTTCTTGCCCCTACTTGTTTAACTTGTCTGGAATTTGACATTCTTTGTAGGTGTCCCCAGCATCCAAATTGTCTTTTCTGAATATATTCAAGTGTCGATTTTATTTCTAGATCCTTTCTTATTTTTGTATTTCTTACTTTATCTATTCTTTTGACTCCTTTAACTCATCTGAGATATTTCATTTTTACAGTTTGTACTTTGCTCTTCTGTCTGTCAGTGTCTGTCACTCTGTCAGTCTGTCTGTCGGTGTCCATGATTCACAACCAAACGTCAGAATTGGTCTATATATAGTCTTGAATACATTTATTTTTGTCTTCATTGATATCTCTTTTTTTTGTTCATTGCGTAGTACAATTTGTCTGTTAGTAGTTTGTTTCTTGGTACTATCAAAGGCCTTTTTCATGTCAATTAAACCTAAATACACTTCTTTGTCTTGCTCTATTGTTTTTTCCATGATCAGCTTTAATGTAAATATGTGGGTCCTGTATACTCCTTCCCTTTCTAAATCCGCTTTGGAATTCTTCTAGTGCATTTTCTGTTACTGATTTAATTTTTGTGTCCAATATTTGTTCGTAAATTTTCATAGCAACATTCAGTAAATTGATTCCTCTACAGTTATTACAATCATATTTATCGCCTTTCTTATATATTGGTGTTATTAGAGCTGTTTTCCATTCTTGAATTACCCCTTCTTCATACCAAACTTTATTGTATATTTTAACAAGTACCTTTTTCTCCCATATATCTAATCATCTCATTTGTTAATTTGTCACTTCCTGTTGCTTTCTCATTCTTGAGCCGTTTTATAACTTCTTTTACATCGTCTGCTCTTTCTTAAACTTGGATTTGTGCTTGTTCGTTTATTACTTCCTCCTCTTTATAATCTTCGTCTACTAGTAATTCTTGAAAATATTCTTTCCACTATTTGGTTATCTCCCGTTATAATTTCTCCACTTTTGCTTTTCATCCTTGCTACCACTTCTGTGTTCTCTTTCCTTAATGTTTTTAACGTTCTGTATAATAAATCTGAATGCTGAATTAAAAGTTTCTTACTAAAAATTAATAAGAGCTTTGCGGTAGAGCATAGCCGATCGAATATCGCATCACCCTGTATATACCATATTTATATATAGTTCACGTCCTCAATCCGGTCCTGTTTTATATATATATATATATATATATATATATATATATATATATATTTCCAGTGTTATTGCACAATTGACCAATATTGAGACCAGAAAAAAACAACGTATTTTAATTTGCTTGGTAAAGGTCAGTTATCATGACCATTAATTAACCATTAAAATTAAAATAGTCCACGTCGTACATACGTGTCTTCGAAAAAATATATATTTATTGAGTAGCAAGAATTTTTACTTGCTGTACTTTTAGAAACCGATCTTATTATTCTTAGTGCTGTTGGGATTTCATGAAAAGGCATCCGTTACTTTACCTGTTTCTCGTCCCCTAAACTAATATTGGATGCAATCTTTTTTATTATGCGAGTGGTATTTAATGACCATAGAAAAGCAGCATTGCCAAGTTTATTTCAAATTATCTATTTGAGATTTTGTATCTAAAATCATAAGACCCAAGATTATAGAAGCACTAAAAACACTAGTAATCCCAAAGGAGCTTAGGGAATTGGTGGAAATGACCCTAAAAAACACGAAAGGGAAAGTAAAATTCCAAAATTCAAAATGAATAAAGGTGTAAAAGGGGGAGATTCAATTTCTTCAACGTAATACTTGAATCCATTTTAAGGAATGCAAACTTAAACGAGCAAAATATTGTAGTGAACGAGACCCAGCTAATTGCTTTGATCTTTGACTTTCATCAAACCAGTCATTACTCAAGCACTAGAAACAACAACTATAAACAAAGAAGAAGATCTAAAAATAATAGAAAGGAAAATATTTAGAATAGTACTTGGACCAAACATAACAAGAGATGGAGAAAGAAGATTAAAAAGAAATATAGAAATAGAAAAGGAAACAGGTGGAGAAAATATACTCCGATATATAAAAGCAAGGAGACTAAATGGATGGAGCACATTGTGAGAAGAGCACCATTAGAAATATTGAAGAGAATAACTAACAACATGGGTCCCAGAGGAAGACCACGAAGCAGATGGTGGGATCAAGTAGAGGAAGATTTAAAAGCATTGAAAATCAGAAACTGAAAAACAAAAGAAAATGGAAAACTATAACAAAAGAGGCCAGGACAGGCGAAAGATTATAGAAGGCGACAATAGGATTTAACACTGCTCTATTGAGCTAGCCATAATCTCTCGGGTTTGAAGGATCAGATGATGATGATGATGATAACAAACATCATAGATGACCAAAAAATCATTATCTATAAAGCTGGTACAAAAGAGGAGAAACCAGTAAGCAGAACGAGCTTGCCTAAGACCGTTAAACTTTGGAGGAATAACAAAGAAAAATGACATTCAAATTCTTATCAGTGCCTACAAGTAATGGAAGTTTACAGTTGACTGAAATGGTGATTCTAAATGCAAAGGTCATAACAAATTTTCTTTTATCTACAGGAAATTTAACAACATATATATGTCTACCTTTACACATAAATTCTGGTCAGTTTAAATTGAAAATTAATAATATGTCCACGTTTAGTTTTAATATTATCTACACCTTATAAAATACGATAAGATTGTGGTACTTGCAAAATTTTCAATACTGATAAGTAGGTAGTTGATTATAGTGTGGCAACGTAGCAATTTAGTTCTTCCCTCTCTCCTACCTACTGAAATACAAATTTTATCAGATTTATTTTTATTTGCATTACTTTTACCAGTTGTCGGTACCTCTTCAAAAAAGTTCGACAAAGTCGCAGTGTGTCGAGTTTTAAGAAAATCGGTATGGTATGTTTTTGTTTACTTGCCATTCTGCAATTATTTATAATTTATTATTATTTCGATACATATTAATTATAATAATGTATTAACATAATATTACGATCGAGTATATTTTATGGGCGAACTAATTATACACTTAATTAGTTTGTTTAAATTTTCTATTTTTATAGTTTCTGTCATACATAGTTACCTATATAGGTATTTTATATTTTATTCTTTTCGATAAATGTATTATCTTGAAAGATAATTTTTAATTTACGTCAAAAAGTGTATATTATTTTTGTGCACTGAAATAAGTAATAATCTTTTCAAGTGCACTAATAATTATGACGTTAATTAAAGCGGGTGACGACGACGACGACGCAGGGAATCCGCGTGAGTCAAACAATGGGTTAGTGCCTGTGGTAAGTTACATAAATGTATGGAATAATATCAGTTTTGAATAATAGTTGTTCATACCTACTTGAACAATTGCAGCGTAAAAAATTTCTGAATTTTTAAGCTGTAGTAATAAAACATATAAACTGTTATATCCACCATCTCAAGGCAGATCCGCTCCCAGATATGTGTTGTAGTCTTCAGTGGATTTTTAATGGCCAAGTGCAAAACAATTTAAATTTTCTTTAGGATTGGGAGCATTTAGACAATTTAAAAAGGGACATATAATATACTCATTACTTTCTTCTGAACCATCTATATCAACAGTGTAAATAAAGGGATTGATAGGTTATGAAGTAAATTTATAAATATATTTATTTTTAGTTACTTAACAAGCCCGACGATGACGATATCGAATCGAGAGTTGGAAGGAAAAAACAAAGCGAATTACTCCAGATATTGATGAAGCCCGAAAGAGAAACGGACGATGATAAAAAGAACGATATTCAATGCAATGGCGATTTGATGAGGAGTCTGGGATTTCCGTCTTCTCCATCAGACAAAATTAGAAAAAGATCGATAGAAGATAAAGATGAAAATCCAGCTAAGAAACCATCTGAAGGTTCACAGGTATGATCTAGTTTAGGTCTAGATAAAAAAAATATTTTTATTTTTTTCTATTTTCAGGTTTCTTCGTCTGGTTCTTTAACGGGAAATTCTTTGAGAGAACGTAATAAAATGTTGGCATTCCTTTTAGAAAAAGATTCTTCCAACCACCAGCCTATACCACACATTCCTGCCAGCGTGATATCTGCCACACCTCAAGAAAAACTGCCGAGGATTTCAGACCATAACAAATCCATACAAATGGTCATGAGCCAAAATGCAATGAACGCTAGAATGGGCGGCAACAGGTAAAAAAAACACTATCATTATTATTTTTATTATTTTAAAAGAAAGCTACTTATCAAAAAACTACATAGTAACAGCAATTAGACTTCATTATTTGATAGTTTTATCAAAAATCAATCAAAAACTCATTTATAAGCAAATAACAACATTGTACAACAAAACCGAATCTGCTTTGGAATACATTTTATTTTTCAGATAAATATTAACTTTAGTTATTTGATTAGAATAAATTACTCTCCATCCATCGTGGAATACAGATTACGAATAAAATGGGTCATACGTACAGACATTGTGAACCATCATAAAATCTTTTAGAGAGTATGAGAATTATTACAGGTAGTAAACAAGTACCGTTAGTCCTAAAGAGACTAAGAATTGCCTTAGTGCTAGTTCTATAATGTTGGTTGTGCATGCAAGAGGATAAATCATCCTAACACATTCCTTCATTCATATATTTGGGTTGTGCTCATCTTCCCAGGCAATTGAACTGAATCTTTGTACCATTTCCCATTTCCAGAAGCTTCGTGTCTACTATAAAGGCCACTAGTTGGACTGGAGGGATTTTCAGTAGTTGTAATGATGGTCGCATTAATTCCTCTCCGAAGTGCTTCCGTCTAAGTTCTCGCAGAAGCAGAGTATGTGAGTAGGTGTTTCATCATCAAGTTCACATTTTCTGCACATAGGTTCACTAACTTTGCTCATTTTGTACAGATGTTTCTTCAGGGTGCAGTGACCAGTCACCAGGTCGGTAACTGCCTTCAAATGTCTCTTACCCAGTTTCAGAAGCCTGGTTGAAAGTTCCTTGTCTACCATGTTCAGTAAATCTTCCAATGTGAAGCACTGTCTCATTGGATTCCAAGGTAGGATTTCTCCAAGAAAAGACTGTCAAGCATATAAACGGTATAATCCAGAGCTGAGGTGTTGAGGACTCTAAAACTCTAACTGGTGGTACCATTCTAACAAACAACAATGTCACCGTTCTCTTATGAGAATATACAATACCCATGTGGTGACTTTGGGTGAAACAATCAGATACACCAAGCAAGTTGCAAGATGGTAATCCTTCGGGATTGCATTTTAGAAACCGAGTACCCACTAATCTGCTGTGAGGTTTTTACATAGCAGTGGGTTAATACTGGGCTCTTTTAATGCATCTTCACGAACATTGGAAATTGGGAGTAGTTCAGTCTGTTTAATTGTATTTTTTGAACTAATTTGTATTTTACTACTACTTACTAAAGCAAAGTCGCTCTTAGTTTACCACATTGGGATTAGAAGCTTATAGCGATAAGGTGTTCTGTCTGTTCGTCGGAAATTTCAGCAGTACTCAAACGTTATTTTTAATAATTAATAAGATAGAAGTAATTGCCATACTAGCGGAAAAACTAGCTGAAATGTCCGACGAACAGAACACCTTATCGCCATAAGCTTCTAATCCGAAAGTGGTAAACTAAGAGCGACTTTGCTATACTAATACTTCTACCGCTACTACTACTAATACTTCTACCGCTACTACTATTAATACTTCTACCGCTACTACTACTAATACTTCTACCGCTACTACTACTAATACTTCTACCGCTACTACTACTAATACTTCTACCGCTACTACTACTAATACTTCTACCGCTACTACTACTAATACTTCTACCGCTACTACTACTAATACTTCTACCGCTACTACTACTAATACTTCTACCGCTACTACTACTAATACTTCTACCGCTACTACTGCGACTACTACTAATACTTCTATTAATACTAATACTTCTCTTAATACTAATACTTTACTACTACTACTACTTATTGTGTCATTCGCTTTAATTGATCATCCAAATGATAAGTTATTTCAAATGAATTCAGTGTTTAATAATGTCTGTGTTGTTATAGTGTCTAGTATAATCTAATTCAGGTTTATTTTCGGTAACCTTCGAGAAAAACTAATCGGTATTTGTGAAAAATTCCAGTTGTTTACTATAAAAATATAAATCGGCAATAAAAATAAATAACGAAGTAAGTGGTCAGTTAGCATGGTGATGTTTTACAAGTGAGAGTGATTGGATAAATAGTTTTTTTTTAATTTAAATCAAATTCGTTGTTTCTAAAAGAAATATATCATTAACTATTAAAATAATTTATCATCTTGTAAATGTACGTAGCTGTTTGTTTGTATGGTATTTGATACTGTTTACACACATTATTTATATAAATAAAATCATTATTTTATTGTCGTTCTAAAATTTTCAAATAACATGAAATGTAGTCATTATTTGGAGACTACCTATAGTAAGATTTTACCGTAAGACAATTTTTAATTTTGATAAACGTTACAAAGTATGCAAATACAATATACGAAATAGTAATTGAATTTTAATGACAATTGCTTCACTAATATAGAAACCTTTACCAAGAAACATATTATATGGCTTGAAACGTTAACCTGTTTTATAGTAATTTCTTATTATCACGAATTAATACAATTTCTCCACCGAAAAACTGCTTGCTTTGTACACAGTAATATGCTATCGATGTTCTTATCACTACCACAAATTATTTACGGTTAATTCCATATTTCTTCGAAATATTTAACTAACGGAAAGTTATATTCAGAATATTTCTTAAAAATAAATACTTTTTACAGTCCAGATATTGTTTATTATTTAGTTAACAAGGCATTCGTTTTTCAAATTGGAACTCAAAAAACTTGAAAAAGCTAACTGTCATTCCAATTCTATAAGTAGTTTTGATTAACCCAGTAGAATCTCAATTGGGTTATGCTAAATAAACAAAAATTGTATTAAACTGATTATGCAAGAGTGTTATTCGATTCAATTTATTAAGATATAGAGAAGTAATGAATGAAAAAGTGGTCCTACAACTCTTCAATACTTTGAGTAATTTACATTTTCATTTGTACCAGGATAACATTCTTTTCTTCCCTATTAATATGATGGGAAATATACCTAACACGATAACTCACTACATAATTTTACAGGATGCCAGGTCGCCCAAGTCAAGCGAACTCAAACTACCTCAATAATCTGTCCAATAATAGTAACATGCAACATAATGATAAACGTCTCAACCTAGTCAACACTAGCTGTTTCTCATCACCAGCCACCTCAACCACAGACAGTTCTATCTGGGAAATGAATTTGCAGGCATCTGCCGATCCTCTACTATCTGAACTTCTCGATCAGGTAAATATTTGCCGCTGTCAAAGTTACAGGTAACTTTTCCCTCTGTCAAAATTACAGGTAACTTTTCCCTCTGTCAAAATTACAGGTAACTTTTCCCTCTGTCAAAGTTGCATGCAACCTTTGCCGCTGTCAAAGTTGCATGTAACTGCTGCCGCTTCAATATTGCAGGTAGCTTTTACCGCTGTCGAAAGTTACAGGTTCTGTCAAAATTGCAGGTAACTTTTGCCGCTGTCAAAGTTGCAGGTAACTTTTGCCGCTGTAAAAACTGCAGGTAGCTTTTGCCGCTGTAAAAATTGCAGTAGCTTTTATCGCTGTCGAAAGTTGCGGGTAACTTTTTCTTCTGTCAAAGTGACATATGGTATTTTTAATACATAAATTGAATTGTCATTTTAAATAATTTTAATTTTGTACAATTTAATATTATAGGTTATCGATTTTGTGCCAGAAGTTGAAATTATGCAAATACTAGACGGCGGTGATGGTCAACAAAACAATAATTTTCAACTGAGCGAAGCCGTGGCAATCAACAACATACAGAAATCGTTGATGCAATGCGAAAGTGTCGTTACAAGTCCCGGATCACCGATTTCGTTATCGGGAAATCCACCTGCTTATTCATCAACTGTAAGTATTATTTACTTATGGATAAATGGCATGTTTGAGGTTCACGATTTTTGCTAAAAAATATTTACAATTGATACCAATAAAATTCATAAAATTTGTGTTTTGTCTTTGTATTCTTAGTTGACGAGCCAAAGTAATGCTGTTTTTTCGCCACCTCCGAATTATCCTCAGCCGCGGTTCCAAAGATTGCAGATTCGAGGATCAAACGTCGGAAACCAACAATGTCCTGGTAATGTTAACAGCCAGAATTTGATGCAAAGAACGATGTTCTTGCAACAACAACAGGATCAGAAACGTCGCTTGTTGTTACAACAAAAACAACAACATCTGCTGATATCGTCCAATGCCGCTGCCAATGAGATCTCTAGTAATGTAAGTAGTTTTTTAACATTTTAAAATATAATTTTACTAATATATATTTTTTTATTTCGCAGATAAACTCAATACAAAACATTGATAGTCTGTTAAACAACACCGTAGCTCCAAACGTATCGTTACAACGTTCGTCTAGCGTACCATCGGAATCGCAGATGTCTCCTCCCTACGGACAACCGTCTAGTAGAGTAGCTAACCAGCAACCGTATTCCCCTCATTCTCAGTTATCCTCACCGTCTTTCCCGCAAACTACCTCCGTGGCTAATTACCAGAATTCTCCGGCGGGTCTGTCGCCACAATCGCAGTTCAACGCGCAATTGTCTCCGCGGCAGGCGTATCCGCAAGCGAATACACAGAACGCTTCGTGGCAACAGGCGCAGTCCAGGATGAGTCTTCAGCAAAATCCCATGCTCAGTGCTCAACTTACAGTAAGTAACCACTTTGTTTATAATATGTTTGTTGGTAAAGTACCGATCGGGCACGGTAAGGTTTTGTTTGCAACGGATAGTAGATTGACAGGATTACGGATACCGAATAGTCGGCTGCCAAATATCCGTCCGCTATTTATCCGAAACTTCGGACGAAAAATATCTGTAACTTCGGTCTCCAAATATCCGTAACTTCGGTCTTCAAATATCCGTACTTTCGACCGACAAGTACCCGTAACTTCGGTTTCCAAATATCCGTAACTTCGACCGACAAATATCCGTACCTTCGACCGACAAATATCCGTATCTTCGACCGACAAATATCCGTATCTTCGACAGACAAATATCCGTATCTTCGACCGCAAATATCCAAAACTTCGGTCTTCAAATATCCGTACTTTCGATCGACAAATATCCGTAACTTCGGTTTCCAAATATCCGTAATTTCGGTTGCCAAACATCCGTAGTTTCTTTAGCCAAATATCCGTCTGCTGTTCATTGGAAACTTTGGCCGGCAAAAGTACATCTAAATTTGATTTTTGTATGTTTCGACCTGTTACGAATTGTGAGTTCTTTAGGACGGACTTAGTTCGGTGCAAGTCAGTACGAACGGATTTTGCATATATACATCCGGATAGTAAAATGAGTGCGGATAGTAACCGAATATCCGTTTAATCTCTAATTGATGATATTTTTTTTTCAGAGACCACCTCAGCAATCGCAGAGGTCTGTAAACAGTCCCGGATCAGTGGGAGCGAGGCATTCGCCTTATCCTACAAACGATCAATTCCCTACTCCTAATTCGCCAAATTCGGCGTTTAATAATCCGTACCTGAGACTCCAGCGGGCAAATAGCGTGCCATCTGCCACTTCACAGTTACCTGGTAAGTTATCGATCAACTGTAATTTTTTTTAAGTACCATAGACCTTAAGTTAATAGATTGCTTTGAACGTAAAACCGGATTATTTTTTAAGAAAGTATAAATTTGTTTCAGAATGTTGCGATTGTCGCAAATATTTTACTTACTCTAATTCCTAGATGACCGTACTGCTGTCTACAATTTTTTAAATATATTTTAGGGGTTTGTTGGATAATTTAAGAGGATTTTTATATTTGTTGAGTACTTAAAGATGACCATTTACCGAAGCGGTTTTTATTTTTATTGTCAATAAATTTTTGTTTTATAACCTTAACTTTGTTTTTTAATTGAAAGAACCCGGTTAATACTTTTTACCCGATAAACAAAGCCTATTAGTGGAATGTTCTTTTTCATCAATATATTCTACTGTGCCATCAAGATACATTCTAGACAGAAAGGAAGAAGAAATAAATTGTTTGTCTCGAGTTTTTGATCCTTTTTCTTTTGCTTATTATGCTGGTACATGATAACCAACTACACAGCTTCACAACACCCACTCCGTAACACTATTCTCCTGTATCAGTTTCTTCACAGGTTGGATGTTGTATTATTCGGGAGTTAGTCTAGGATGTCTGGATATTGCCTGTCTTTTGCGTTCGAATGCAATGCACTATCCCTGTACCACATTTTCCGCAGGAAAGTTATCCTTATTGTGCTATCATTGGACTGTGATCAGCGAAAAGAACCGTTATTGTTCTGAATTCATTCTGTATGCATCCTTCTGACTGAAGTTATCTTTTTATTTGTTTCCTTTTCTTCATCGTAGCATGATTTTTCTCAAAAGCGCAACTTCTGTTGATTAAAGCTCAGGGTAGATCTTAGATTTATTATCAAATATTGAGCGAGACGGAATTTGAGTCAATGTCAAAACCTGGCACAGTAAAGGCTCATGCCCGATTGCACCACCTTTGCTTAACAAGTAAGTCAGGCTTGAGAAATTAAGCTCGCTGAACCTCTATCTTTCCATTCGAGTGAAGACATATTGTACGTAAGCGTGGCTTTACTAAGCAAAACATGGTGCAATGATAGATTGGAAATTATCAGTAAGCTGCACTTTCCTTACATTTAAGCTAAACTGGTGCAATCGGGCATCAGAGAATAAAATTGGTAGGATTATTGCCAAAATGCAACCTCGCAGAATACCTAGATATATTATAAATGAATGGCCTAATAGTGGGAAAAACAAAACGAGGTGGTTGGAAGATGTAGAGAAAGAAGCAAAAGATAGAGTAAAGTGGAAGAGAGTGGTCGATCAAACCATAGACCTACTAGGCCTGTAGTTTTCCAAATGACATATTAGGTTTGTTCCAACTGGCATTTAGGAACCGTTCTGGAATCGTATCGAGTACTGTATAATGCGCAAACTCGAATTGTGGAGGTAGTTTTTGTACCGTCCCATGAACGATACTAAAATCAGTTGGAACACAAAAGAAATACAGCACTTGCGCGAACGATACCTAGAACGGTTCTATCACCAGTTGGAACGACCCAAGTGGTTTTGTATTACCCATTGTACTAATGAATTAGCTCTGAAGGGAAAATTTAGTTTATTCGGTATGAAATTCAACAAGAACTAAATTAACAACATTAATTCAATTTTAATTACCTATTAGTAAAACGATTGGTTGTGAAATCTTTTTTTTCGTATTTGTTTGTTAAGAACGTTTATGTATTAGCAATCTATTAACGGTATAAAGTCTATGGTGAGCACTGATGTTTTTCTTTTTTAATATTTCACACTGTTAAAACTTTGGAGTTTGTACTTGAGCGAGTTTTCACTACTTTATTTTATTTTTTAGAGTTGATGGTGTTTGAAATTAGAGTAAATTTACTACTTATATATTAAATGACAACAGAAAAGTTCGCTTCTGTGCTTTTTATATTGTCACGTGGTACACATATACGATATAATATCAAAATAAAAAGGGAGATTAAAGAAAAAAAGTTGATACAGTGTAGATTTATTCAATTAGTTACAACATTCGATTATAATAAATATCAAAATATGTACCACACACATTCTTCTCTCTTTACCAGTTATATTGGCATGGTTTGAATTTTGCTACCCATGCATTCGTAGGAAACAAATTTTTTTAGAACATTAAATTGTTACTATGAGTATGCATGGTAGAATTTTTATTATTAGGTTATTTTCCTCAATATATTTTATTTTTTTGGTTTTTTAGTATTGAAATAATCATAAAAAGTAGTATCCTTTATAAATCTACCGACATTGGGGAATATAACACAAATTAGATACAAAATTAGAATTAATTTCAGCTTCATTATTATTAATCAGAAGGCGGTACAGTTGACGTGTATCTTTCTTTCATTGTATTTTTCGGGGGAGGGGGAGTATCAGTTTCTGTCCCAATTTACTTGAATTATTAACGCAGTTGCGGTAAAAACAATATTATCAATTAAAAACTATTAATTCATAAAAGTATTTGATATCCACGAATTAACTTATCTACCAATTGAAATAAATTTGTAATTACATATTATTTTAAAGAAACTTTTTTTTTAATAAAAAATACAACGAAAGGAAGTTGATTTTATAGGCCACCTTGTATATAATAGGGTAAATAAGAGAGGAGATAAAAATGGAAATACAATGAATTTAGAGGGTGGCGTGTGTTACAGGTGGGCTGGGATCGCCCCGGTCGTACACAGGCAGGGACCACCATTCCCACCTTTATCCTCCTGTTCCCCCCCATCCGCACTCTGTACCCCAAATGATGAGTTACCAACAAGACTCCCAATACTGTTATGATCAGACGGGTATACCATTAGCCTACAATGGCGCAGATAGGGGCCGGGCTCCCCCACATCTTCAGCCTGGTAAGTCATTGTCTCCGTTGGCAAGCTAGGGGCACCTCTGTTATCTATCAGAACACTCCCCACGATGGAAAAAAATCTTCAGAATTCTTTTCTTCTAGTTGTGCGGCCTTCACATTTATTTTTCTAACAAAAAGGACACAGTTGTATATTAATACAAATTGAAAAATTGCACATACAATTTGTTATTTTTTGACAACAGTTGCTTTTGTTGGTTAAGTAATTAAGAAGGTTATGGAATTTTTAAGCATTGAAATATATATTCTGAGGATTTGAGACCGCGGTCATCTCACCATAGCACTCATCTGGCACATACCCTTGTGTCTAACAACATTCATAAAATCAAAGGTTGTTTACATACTAACATTTAGTAGCCAACGAATAACAACGGTTTTTTATTAAAAAATACCACTGAAAATATATTATGAAGATTTTGAAAATTATAGGAGCGCCAACTATATTAAAACTAAGGTATTATTCATTTGGACAATAAACATGATTATTCATTCAAAATTATGAATTTTTTAAATCTCAAATATATATATTATATTTTTCAATGTTTGGATATTATTTTTCATATCACATTTAAATTCTGACAACGTTGGAGTAATTTTATAGTTTGACCTCAGAATAACCTACTCAGTAAGTGAGAATAACTCACTGCGTAGGTTATTCTGTGGTCAAACTACAATATTCTGACAACGTTGGAGTAATTTTTTAGTTTGATCACAGAATAACCTACTCGAGTAAGTGAGAATAACTCACTGCGTAAGTTATTCTGTGGTCAAACTATTATATTCTGACAACGTTGGAGTAATTTTTTAGTTTGATCACAGAATAACCTACTCAATGAGTGAGAATAACTCACTGAGTGGGTTATTTTGTGGTTTGACGTATCATTGTCACTTGTTAATGTCATTAGTGTCACAAACTTAATTTTAAATTTGAACATCCAGTTTTGAGTTTGTATTTCGAGAAAAAGAAATGCAATTCGCTATTGGCAAATCATTGCTTGATTTATTTTAGTTTTTACTCCATTAATATGAGTTTAAAGGACAACGTTCTCAGGTATCGTATATCAATTTGTCAGCAAGCAAGAATAATGTAAAGTTTTAGTCTTAGTGAATAAGTTCTTAGGTAACTTTTAGATGACGCTACCTAATACAATTCCAAATAGTAGAAATTAATAAGAGATGGTGGAAATGTGAACAACCCTCATACATTTACATGTGCTCGCCTCATAGCTGTGCTAAAATCACTGGGAAAATACCAACATGTTGTACCCCTTTTTCTTTAAAAATCCCAAACACTTATCCCGTTTTCCTTATAAAATCGTCATGGGTAAACTCATTAGAAATTTATATCCTAGCTGGTTTTTATGTCGCTTATTTTTTGTGTGCTTATTTTTTTTGTTTGGCAGTTTATTAGTTTGCAGTTTTTATTTGTGCTTTGTGTTTTACTTTATTCATCAACCACCAAGTTATATTATTTGTCTTTCTAAAACATTATTAGTTTATAGAGCATGGTGCATTGATGTTATTAAAACATTTTTGAATGACTAGTTTCTATTTGAGATTGTGCCTTTTGAATATTTAACGAATTTCGATGCTGCTAAGTAAAAATGTACAAATTCTTCTGTCTATTGTCTTAACTTTTATATGTAATAACAAATAAAATATTTAGGAAAATGTATAAAATTGAAAAATAGTTCTGTATATTTTTATTTTTCGCATCGTGGCACGCTTAGTATTATTTTATAAAAGTTAATGAAGAAACTAGTAAAACTTCATATATTATATATAAGTCTATTGCAAGAAAACCCGAATGTTATGTAAAGAAATTTAATATTTTCCGTTCATAAACTTGCAACTGACTTGAGGCAAAAGTGTGCAGAAAAATAATGAGAATTCATTTCGAAAAAGACAATTAATATAATCTATTTATTTTTCTACGCCTTATTGCCTTTCTTTGACAAATTTCAAGATACACCATTCTAATATAAACTTCATGGCAAACATCATTTTAGTAAGGAAATTTTTGATTTAATTTTAATTTATATTGATAGGTGTATCGGGCAGCGCTCCCACCTCAGAATATGTACGCAAAGAGCTACGTGCAGTAGTTGGAGCGAGGACTGCTCAAGCCCAACCAGCTGCAGGAGCAACAGCACCTCCCTCCCGGCCCCCTTCACAGATGCAATTAACCCAGCAGCAACAAGTCAATGATCTCGAAACATTAGGACTCAATTTTGAAATGGCTACCGGTAAGTTTCTCTTTTTTTTTTTTTCGATAGATCAGTTTCAATATTTATTCATTGGGTACATAGTAAATCAGTGTTTTATTGTCAAACATTTTTGGAAGAAGAGTAAGGGTTATCGTTAAATACCCCAATTATTCTTCTATTAAAGCTTCTAGTTAATAAGGGTGGTTTTATGTATATTTTTGTAGATATATACAAGGGTGCACATTTATTAATTATACAGTCACTTTTGGTAATAAGTGTCTACTAATACTAACCTTTTTACGTTTATCAACGAGGAATAATTGAAAGACTGGACTGAATGTTTCCATCATTTGATATTAGGAAGAGTTTATATTTGCTTTCATATTCTCATAATTATTAAGTAATTTCATTTATGTATCCATTACATTATACATCTTCCCATCTCTTCCACATCTTCGTGTGTATTATAATCTCAAATCGGGTAAAATGTATGCAGCAGAATATATTGAAGGTTATAGATTAGACCCTATTATACCTTAAATTTTGAAAGTTTGTTTTAGAAAAATCTACTCAACTTCTTCCAGAATTAGTACTTTTCGTTAGTTTTTTTTTTACTAAAATATCATCAATAACATCATTCACGAGTTTTCATCACATGACAAAATAAATAACGACATCAAACATCACACTTTGTGTGAAATTCCATTGGTAATCTTATGACAGCTGTCGATAATTTAAAAAAAAATTGCAAATCATCCGCTATTTTAGTTACTCCCTTTGTCTTCTTTATCTGCTGTTTTAAATGTTGATCGATTGTCATGAATAAATTTCATTGAATTATCACTTTTTCAATCACTATTTTTCAATCATTGTTTAATTAATAACATGTATAAATCCACGTGTTTGTGTGGATTCTTTCATTTTTAATATTTTAACTTTGTAATGATTTTTAATATATTTTATTATGTGACTGTTAGCTATTGCTTATAATGCAAGCTGGACTTGTCTCATTCTTCAGTGCTAACTGTTTAACACTTTTCCCAATGTTAAGATCAAGGAATCATTCTCGATTAACTTCCCTGATGATGTAAATAAAGATTTACGAAAGCTTGGAAATTTAAAAAGAGTACACTTTTTCCTTTTTTGCTGCTAACCTCAATAGTATTTGTCTGTTTATATATATATATATATATATATATTGTATTAAGATTGATTTTAATAAATTTAAAAATCGGTGTATCATTTTGCTTGCAACCCAAAAATGTTTGACAAAGGGGTAAACCGTCATTTTGAAATAAAATGTATAAACGAATACTGTACAGACTAAATTTAATAATAATAAAAAAAAGGAGATGGGATCATACTAATATTTGTGTAACCTTCACCCATCTCCTGTGTATCCACAAAATGGTCTGTATTGTGTGTTTTTGTGTTTTACTAAAAATATTGAGGGGCAGATATCACCCCCATTGCTTTGCAAAATGAACTGAGACTTAATTTTGACATAATGTATAAATGTAAATAATGATGACTTGCCTGTCAAAATGTCGCCTAATTCCTCAAGATTTATAATTCTATAGAAACTTTTTCTCCTCAGAAGCTGATATTTCAAAAACATCACTCTTCATGTTCTTGATGAAACATGTTTGCTGATACAGGAATTAATCTTGAATATTTTTGGAGGTTGGTGGTTTATGGCAAGACATAAATAAAGTAATGATTATTAGACCCCAAATATAAGAAAAAAAATACTCTTTGATTCTTTTTAGAAGTTTATAATTGAATTAATAAAACTAGTAATTTTTTTTATATTAGAATAAATTTTCTAAATTGAACTGAAATAATTGCAAGAGAAAAAGCAAAGCACTGGGGATGATTCTGTAGGGAGTGCGATGGTGTACAATGATTGTCATTGTTGCGTGCAGGTGCGAGTGATAGCCCGAAACTGTGGGGCGCGATGGGTACCGATATGGGCTCAATGTCTCCGCAGCCAGTCAACTCGAGGGTAAGCCATATACACACACACACACACACCTGTCTGTCCAATTACGCTTAGATTTTCTGTTTTTATTTTCTTTTGCTTTTCCTGTGCTTATTTTCATGTTAACTAACTATTGATTGCATGTTATACTTTATTTTGTTTTGCACTTGTTATTCTAATAATTGCAAATGTGGATTATGGTACTTCCGTATTAAATAGTTGAATCTAATCGACAAACGTACATAGAATTTATATTGTCCTTTCCATCCATTTTGTGTTCAACATTCCCCTAAGGTCCACCAAACGTATTGTGGTGTGGACCATACATATTGTGGCGACAACTGAACTGCTTTGTTGTATGTTGTTTAGTAACCTTACTTTCTTTGCCATCTCGGTATGCTCCCTATTGATTTATATATCAGTACTTTCCATATTATTTAACTACTGGTCATTTTTACGCCAATTGGTAATTTTTATACATTAGGCATGCTAAATTTACTCACGTTTGTTTTGAATGCAAATAGATTGTGAATAGTAGTGGCGCACCGTATATAATGAATTATTTAAAATGTTTTTTATTTAGTACTAAAATTATTGTATTCTAGTAGTGTATTATGTGACTGACAGTCCATGCTTTTGTTAATAATTTAACTTATAGAATAATATTTTACAGAATACTATGGAGGAGGCTCGGCAAGGTGATCCGAAGTCTTCGCTTCTACAGAAACTGCTCTCAGAATGACCGCTTGTAAATATTAGAGATATACACTACTAGGTACCTCATTGGTTATCGTACCACAGGCTGTAATCCAGACAGGTTAGCTGTATCAAAAGTGCATTATTACGTTGCTTATTCGTTACATATATAAATAAAAATATTTATATATATATATATATATTTAAGGTAGGGTAGTGCGGAGCAACAGAACGGAAGGCGCAAGGGTGACCGTGCAATTGTAAATATTTAAATATTGAGGGACTTGTTTATATTATACATAGATATATATATAAGTATAGTTTATTACTGTACTTGTTTGATAACTTGTACCTCAGTCGGATTATTGGTTAGTCTAAGATTGTCATATATACAACTGATTTTTTTTTAATTCGATGGAAATTGAAACAATTCATTTTTCTTATTTTAAAAAGTAGTTCAAATGTACTCGGGAGTTTATTCAGTCTGCAATGCCTTAACAGGATCCCTATTGATACACAATCTTCCAGAAAAATCTTTGCTTACCTGTAAATTGTTATTACCTTTTCAACATATAATAATTTATAAATTTACACAGGATCCAATAACAAAAAATTGACATTCAAGTCAGGACTTTTCTTGAATTAAAAACTGTTAATCCTGCTAAATTTTATCTAGAAAGTAATTTTTTCTATGTTCTGCAGAATGTAAAGTACAGGATTAGAGTATTGATATTAGTTAACGGTACTTCTTCTTACCGTCTTCTACACCTTGAAAAGTAGACCTGGGACCGTATTCTTGACTGAGGGAGTAGTGCTTCCAGAGGAAACAGATACTTATTTGCTTGGTTACTCTTTCATTACAGTGACATAGACAAAATATCTGTTTTTTTGGGAAGCTTCACTCCCTCAGTCAAAAATACAGAGACTACGTTTTTTTTTTCGATTTCCATCATTTAAACAATTTGTTGTTCCATGAGAGTTTTACTAATAAGAATTGATTAGATATTGTTGAAATGTTATTTGTTAATTTTGCTTTTTTTTATCTGTTTGTTAATACTTCCAAATGAAACTATACAAAAAAAAATAGTGAGAAAGGAGTGATTTGTTGAAAAGTTTTGAAATGGAAGTACCAGATTTTTAACATATTTTAAATTTACAAAAAAAAGACGAGAGATCAGTTCTTTTATCGTAGCTAGTACCAAATAGAATCAGTGATTTTGTTGCTTCATTAAAATATAAAATTTTGAATTATGTTTCGGATACAGTGTTGTGGCATATGTAGCGTATTAGTTTGTAATGTTTTTAAAGATTTATTAATTTTTTTTAACTGTAAATAGATGTTTTAATCTCATTATTTCAGCTGAGTAAAAAAAACACTGATTGGCACTAATACATCAATTTCATGATTAACGAAGGTATATTAAAGGTCTAATTTTGGTATCTTTTCAAAACCAATAAACATCTCAGGAAATATAAACGAAATTTTAAATGTACAAATTTTAAAATTTGATCAATAACAGTGAAACTGCCATTTAAGATATATATTATAATAAATAACTTTGTTTCATTTTTTTTAACTGACTCTTAAAAAAGAAGGTTTCAGTTTGAGGTGTATATATGTTTGAGCATAACCTCTTTGTTTATAAACCTATTCCCATGATTCCTGTTGCATTAGATCCAAAATAGCTCCAGGGTGGTCTCATTTTAATTTCATCATTCTTGGACCTAACTATAATCAGGGACGTATAAATACCGGAGGGGAAGCTTGAATAGAATCCTTCGTTAAAATATGAAGTATGTCGGTTGAAACCTTTTTTTTTAGAAATCGGTTAATAAAAATGAATTTGATTCTGAAACTAGGCCTTTTTGTATTTGGAACGTTCTTAAATAGTTCCATCAAATTTCAAAAGTTTGGAATAATATAAAGTGGCTATTCTTCTTTTTTCAAGATATTATAACATTATTCAAACCATCCCAACAATCCTTGTTCGGTCTTCTTTTTTCTACATTTTCATTCCATCTCTTCTGGGGCCGTATTCTTGACCGAGAGAGTGGAGCTTCCCGATAGGAAGAAAGTCGAGAAAGATACAAGACAAAATATTTGTTCTTTGAGGAAGCTCTACTGCCTCAGTCAAAAATCCGGTCCCTGTTGAACTGTTCAGTAAACTGTCAACTCTTTGGTCTAGAGTATCCCGTTCGTTCATACATTTAGGCTGCGGTCAGAGTAGCTTTGGTATCGGCAGAATTTTTAACTCCGCCGTACAAGTCGGCCAAATAACAAAATGGTGTTTTGTTATGGAGGTGGTCACAGTGTCACGATATACACAATTGTTATACTTCTGTGAGTCAAAAATTTGTTAAACTCTGACCGCAAGAGACCAAAGAGCATATTCGGCAGTATACGGACGAGGAAATAATCTGCCGATATACCGAAGCTACTCTGACCGCAGCCGTAATGTTGTAAACCCCATTTTCTGTTTGTTATTTTGAAATGCCCAATTTCTCTCTTTTTTCACAATTATTAAGTTTATCCAAGTCATTTTCAAAAGCTTAATTGAACACGTATTCGTCGCCTTTGCCGACTTTTTCCTTTGATTCGGCATGAGCTGTAATGTTGATATTGGTAGGAGATAAATTAAATTTGCCACAATATAACTCTTTGATAAAGTTGGAACTATTTAATAAATGAATATTTGCATCTAAAATTATTTTAATTGTACAAGGTGACACTCAACATAATTTTTATGACATAGATTTGATTTAGTAACAATTTTTAACTATACCACACTTTTTGAAAAGACTTGATAAGATTGTTTTGTTGCTTCTAATTAATTCTGAATATTGATTAAATATTCGACTGGGGTATAGTAATTGTAAATTGTTATTTTGAATATGTTTAGTGTTGTCTTCCTTTTAGTGAGTGTTCGAGCTACGCATTACCAAAAAAAGTATAAATTAGTAACTGTTAATATTTTATACATAATTTAAAGTATGTTATTTGGAAAGCCCGTTTGGTTGGACATTGTGATAGGCGTTGGCCATGTTACTGTTGCTAGGACTCGTTCCTAGACCCTGTATATGTAGAAATAGAATTAATACTTGATTATATTGTCAATTACCACCCTAGCCACTGAAAAATTGAAAAAAAAATGAACAAATTGACAGACAAAACATAATTTAATTACACAGATATTTTTTGTACATTATTGGAGTTTTGAAATATATCTATATTATGAATAAAAGTATAATTTCTGATATGCGTTTGTTCTTCCAAATCTACCTACATTCCCTTACCCCTATTCGGCTAGGATTGGTTCACTAAAATTTTCGTTGGTTCGAGGGAATTGCGCTTCACCACCGAATAATAATAATAATAATAGATCGAGGGAATTCTGTTGGGGGGCGCCAATTAGTTCGAAGGTTTCCCGCTAGATGATGCCAGCTGTCCATTGCGATTTCATTCCCAAAATCTCCAATATCCAAGTCGCTTTGAATGTGCATTATTTAACTCTTTTGGTGTTAGAAGATAGTTTTGTTGAGTTTGTAAAGTGGCAAAATGTAGTTGGGCTACCCATTGATAGATGGCGGTAGCTACGCCGTCTGCACACATTTACTAGTCCAAGCTTTGTAAGTTAGTCATCGAAAGCGTGGGCAAAGCTAATGTGGGGCGGGCCCGTTAAAAACCATCTAACCAAGTCGCTTTTAATGTGCATTATTTATTGAGGAAAACCCAACTCTTTTGGTGTAAAAAAGACAGTTTTGTTGAGGTTATCTAAAGATAGAAAGATAGTTTTGTTGAGTTTGTAAAGTGGCAAAATGTAGTTGGGCTACCCGTTGATAGATGGCGGTAGCTACGCCGTCTGCACACATTTACTAGTCCAAGCTATGTAAGTAAGTCATCGAAAGCGTGGGCAAAAGTGGGGGGCGGGCCCGTTCAAAAACACCATCTAACCAAGTCGCTTTAATGTGCATTATTTATTGAGGAAAACCCAACTCTTTTAATGTAAGACAGTTTTGTTGAGTTTGTCTAAAGATAAAAAGATAGTTATGTTGAGTCCAAGCTATGTAAGTAAGTCATCGAAAGCATGGGGAAACACATCTAACCAAGTCTCTTTCAATGTGCATTATTTATTGAGGAAAACCCAACTCTTTTGGTGTAAAAAGAGACAGTTTTGTTGAGATTGTCTAAAGATAAAAAGATAGTTTTGTTGAGTTTGTAAAGTGGCAAAATGTAGTTGGGCTACCCGTTGATAGATGGCGGTAGCTACGCCGTCTGCACACATTTACTAGTCCAAGCTATGTAAGTAAGTCATCGAAAGCGTGGGCAAAAGTGGGGGGCGGGCCCGTTCAAAAACACCATCTAACCAAGTCGCTTTTAATGTGCATTATTTATTGAGGAAAACCCAACTCTTTTGGTGTAAAAAAGACAGTTTTGTTGAGGTTATCTAAAGATAGAAAGATAGATTTGTTGAGTTTGTAAAGTGGAAAAATGTAGTTGGGCTACCCATTGATAGATGGCGGTAGCTACGACGTCTGCACACGTTTACTAGTCCAAGCTATGTAAGTCTTCGAAAGCGTGGGAAAGCACACACTTACTGGTCTAAGAACATAATGTAATATCCTCGAACCATTGAAATTCTCAGTGCCTCCTAGCAAAATTCTTTCGAATCGATCCCTTAGAGCGGTTAATGCTTTTTAATGTTAAAGCTTTCCGCAAATTTTTTCCTACCCAATATTTATTCTTCGAGTGTGGATCAATAAAAAAAAATAATATATTATGATAAAAAATATATATTACATATCATATAACAAAATGTTTTAATGAGCACCAGCATAAGCTTCACAATTCCATACGAAATCATCGACGGAATTCGAATTACTGTTCGTTTGAATAAGTAATTTTTGTAACGCAGGCACTACTTTAAAAGGCGATTGTTCTAAAAGATAATTCAATGTCGAGGACAACTCATTAATAATATTTTTACCTTCTAAGATTACTTGCTCCCGATCCGTTATAAAATTCCCTACTTCGTTTGTTGGGTCATAATCTTCACCTTCACCTATACATGAGTCTTCATCATCCTGTACTATTTCCAGTTTTAATACTTCGTTTCCTACTACTATTACTTGTTCAATAATTCGTGATTTTTCCTGTGTTTCCTCTTCTCGTTTTTGTTCAGATTCCACATGATCATTGATATTCATTACAGCCGTTTGATGTTCAGGTTCAACTGAAAATGTCTCACCAGTAGCGGTTAAATAAAATATTTCCTTCAGTTCCGGATCTTCGATTTTTTCTTGATATGATGGAGACATCGCCAGCAGCCACCCAATGTGAGAGCAGATGTATCCTGTATTATTTTTTAAACATGTACATCCTAAAATCTCGGTATTAACTGCGTAGTGAGTATTACCAGCATTAAGACTAGGTACAAAATACAAATATTTATTGACTTGCTGTATCTGTTGTGTGTCTATTTTTACTGGTAATTTTCTTGACATGTCTCTGATCAAACGGTCTTTGGCCCCGTCAAGTAGTCTGCCTTTATAATAATCAACGAATTTCGTCGAAAGAAAATCAAACAACTGTATGACATTAAATGATCTCATTCTATGAAAGATCGATTCTTTCAACAAACACAACGATTTCTCAGATTCATCCAATGAAAGTAAATATTTGTATTGATCATCCAAATCAACGTTTCGATAAGCGATGGTCCACATATCTTTTCTCTGCCAATACGCTTCTAATACTTGTAAATAATTATTATATTTATCAGCAAGTTCCAATGCTTCATTGAACATCTGATCACAAACCTCTTTGGTTGGAGCCACCATGATCTGCCTAAATTGTTTAAAAAAAGTTAAAGCTTCATCTCTATTAATACCGTTCTTTGTACAAAGTAAATATCTCCAAAGGGAATTCAAAATATGGAACATGCAAAATAAAATTTCCGACTGAGGCCAAATAGTATTCAAAGCTGTTTGTTCTGCTTCGCAGTCATCGACGACAAATAGTTTAGGTCCTTCTTTGTTACTGTAAAATATTGTTTCACCAACCATGGATTGTAATATTTCGAGTCCTCTAGTAATCAAATCCGACGACTCCAAACTAGTAATGATAATACCAAGAGGTAATTCGCTGCATGCACTATGGGTTGACATAAAAAATGCTTTACTGCCGTCATTATCTGCAGGATTAATGGAGGCCATACATACTAAATCAGATGATCCTTTAATGCATTGGTGGACCCTTTTGAACAAAGGTGGGCATAGTCTAAAAATAAAAAAATGCAGACATTTTTAAAGTATATTGTTGAGTGAAACTTACACAATAATAAAAGAATCTTGATCTATTTCAATATTTGCACACTGCTCCCCCATTTTATTGTTGTATTCTTCTATTCTTTGAATTAGAAAGGTTTTGTCACTAAAATTAATTGAGCCATGTTCTTTCAAAAACAGATTATACCATCTATGACAAAAATTTCTGTCAGGACACAAACTGCGATTAACTAAAAATTTGTTGAATTGTTAATACAGAGAAAAATGTTCATTCAATTTTTGTTGAATACAGATTACTTTTACTTAATAATACTTACCAAATAATTCTTCATAATTTAATGGGTTATTTATTTGCAGTTCTACTTTAATATATTCATTTGCAGTTGATGCATTATATCCAATTGAAAACAGTTGTTTTAATTTTTCTTGAACGCTTTTATTAACTCTTCTATAACGTACTGAGAGTGTTGAAGGATGATTGTGAGTGATCACATAATCAATAACACATGGCATCTCTGGGTCAGGAGGATCCTTTCCTCTATATTTTTTCTGTATCTTCATTAAAGAAATTGATAACCTAGATGGGCAATTTGTATTTCTTGTGCCCGTTTTCAAATTGGGATAGGAACTTTTGTTTCGTGTCTTATGTTGACAAGACAGTCGTCTTTTAAAAATAACTTTTTCTCCAGCACATTTTCTAGTAGTATTAATTGAATAACTACATTGTACTTTTTCTTCTAAGGCTTCCACCCAAGTTTGAATTTCACTTGGTGAAAACAGTGCAACTTTAATACAAACTTCTAATTTTGGGGGAGAACCAAATACAACTTTTTTAAGAAGTTTGTATTTCCAATCTGAAGGTAGTGCATTCTAAAATAATAAAGAGCAGTCAATAGAAATATTTATAATACAAATAACAAGATAAACAAAGCCATAATAAATAGTGGAATTAATTATAAACAGTTAGTTTAATTTAAAAAAGTAATATGAGTAGATTCCAACTCGGTTTTCTTATGTTATGAAACAACTGTATAAACTATAATTAAAATTTTTCTAGTGGCCGACACCAACATTCTATTACTTTTAAAATTAAACTGTTTATAATTAATTCCACTATTTAATGAAAAACCAATGAAAACTTAAAAAAAAAGTATTGAGAGATTCCACAAAGTAAGGGTCCAAACAGTAAATTCAACCAACATTCTATTATTGTAAATGTTATAACCCCGCAAAGTATACATTATCAATACAAAATGCGTAGGTACATGTAAATAATTTTTGAAAATTTGATACTGTATAGCCAAAAATGCCTCACCTCAATTTTTTCACTCGTAAAACTGCTTGGACTAGTGTCGTTCATGTTTTATTTGACTGCAAATGTTTTCAAAATGTATTTTCAAGTTTTATTATGATTTAAAAAGTTACCAAAGATTTGTGTCATATCTAAATAGTATTCAAGTTTAAAATTGGTGCACGTAACGAGAATCAATATAACTTTAACTTATGTTATGGAGATAAAATAACGTGACAGCTACTTCAATCAGTGCTGCCAATACAATGTAATTGACAGTCAAGAGCATTATTACCACAGTATACCTATTCACCAATCACCTTGAGCCATCTATTGGAATGTGGGCGCACTTAGGTTTGTAGCTGTAAATTCTATTTAGCCAAGGCCAGAAAAGAGTACCTGTAATTAATGGTAAGACTGCTCTTATTCTCGATGTTCTAGTTCTACGATTTTTGACATGTCTTTATGACACTGACAGCAGCAGATGATAAAGAAATGTCAATTTATGAATTTTATTTACGTTGTTAAAAATGAAGGTCAATTAGATATTGATACACACATAGGTTGTTATAAACAAATAAATAATTATTGAATAAAAATAACTTGTGAAAATACATATTCCATAAAGATGTTGATATCTTTGAAGAAAACCCATAAAGAACATTTACAATTTTTGACACTTCAACAGGCAAAAAGTAAGTAATTTCATATCAATTGCAGTTAATGTTTTATTCATTTCGATAATTTTTAGTTGTTGAAGACTTCTGTACGTTAGCAACAGATTATTTAGAAAATGGTCCAAATTTAGAAAAGTACAACAAAATATCTAAGAAACTAGGAGAAGAGACAGAAGTTGTACAAAATTGCATTTATGGTATTGCACAGTTATTATTACTTAGTTGTAAACATAAGGTTAGAATGTTATTAATTTGTATTTATATTTAAATGAAGAACACTATCTTTTTAGTTAAGTGAAGCAGATTTCAGAGATTCAATTCTTACATTAGGATTTTCTCCTGACCAGCAGGCTGCCTTAAGTAACTTATACACTTCTAAAAAAAGCGAAATACATGATGTTCTTAATGTTTCCATTCAAGAACCACATTACGACGACCTTCGATGGAGATTTGAAGCCCAAGTATCATCAAGATCACTTTTAAATCAAGTAGTGCCACTTGTAACTATTGAACTTACCACTAAAACAGATGTCAATGGACAATTCGAAAAGGAAAAGTGTCTTTTGCAAACTGATCCTAATAATATATTACATATTGTTAATGAATTAGAAAGGGCACTAACTGAATCCAAAAGCAGGCATTCTAGAAAGATTCAGAGAGCATTGAAAAACTGATATTAATTATCATTCTAATTTTTTATATTTAAAAAATACATATTTTAAGTTTAGTAAAAATTAAGATAATTTGTGTATTTTACTTTGTTAAACAATTCCACCCCACTGACTAGTTCCATAATTATTTTATCAACGTGAGCGCACTGCCAAGAGATCACTCTAATCTTAAGAAATATTCAAATTTAAAAAAAAATCAAACTTGATAAATACACACAGTTTGTCGTAAAGCAAAGAATTATGGACAGTTTATATTTATCATGATAACATGTGACTATTTTTTAACAAATTGACTAATATGACGTTTGTCTAGTGCGTGTACTGCTGTTTGAAGGTCAAATTTATTTAAAACATCACCTATTATCAGTAAATTGTACAAAATACAACAAAATTACCAGGATATAAAGTATCATAGTTTGACTTGGTATTTTGATATGTTTGTGCCTAAACTTTCGTGATGCTTTTTAAATATAGCGTAAAAATATAAAGAATCTTTAGAAAATGGGTGGGAAGCGCCTTACTTGAGATCTAAATCACTGCATCTCTTTAAATTTCATTCAATACATTTTTTTCATGCCACGGCTATACAGGTAGGTTCATTTACATCCGACATTTATGTCAAATAGTGATGATTGTAATGTAAACACTACTGTGTAACGTGCTTTCCTTCTTACACGTGGTTCCTCTGTTTCTACCACACGAACACGTCACTATGGACACCCTTGATGCAAAATTCGGTTCAAATCTCGGGCGCCATATTTCTAACGTGCTTTGCTCCACGGCTGACCCTTAGCGTCAAGAGTTCCAGATAGCCTCAGATGGAGGTTACGGGAAATTCCAGGGGTCTTGTTGAATTTAATTTAAATAACTAATTATCACACGAACGAGTCAAAGATCTGTCCTCCGATACATAAGTTACCATTGCTAACGAAGGCAGCAGGAATTCAAACCTACAGTTTATTAATACTCTGTGGTCGCTTTTACTGGTAATTCTACAGGGACACGCAAAATAACGGGGAGGAGAAATAAGGTATTTATTACTTATACCGGGGATATTAAAACGGACGTAACAGTCAAGGGCGGTCAGATTATCTGCCGGGTTTAACGGGGTCGCTAATGCACGGTTTAGATCTGCCGGTTAATCAAACAATTTATAGATAGACCACTTCCAAGTCTGATCAACCATTGAATCTAAATTAAACCAGCAACTACTATTCCGACAAACAACTAAAAGAATTGTTCCACGGGACTGGGAAAGAACAATTTAGATCCGCCGGGTAATCAAACAAATTATAGCTAGACTTCCAAGTCTGATTATCCCTTGAATCTAAATTAAACCGGCTAACTACTATTCAAATGTCCACTGTAGCGTCAATTATCCAGCTTGGGTCTTGGGGAATAGCCTTATTTTACTTGTTTTTCACATGAAAATCGATGGTGAAAACGACTTCCATTCGAAATAATGAGTCCTACATGTGTCATGGGCTACCAGTAAATAATATGTCAATATGCATGCTTTACTTATATTTTTAAAAATTTGTCCACTTACCAATACCAATTTAAATGTTAAATAGGGTATTAAAAATCATGCAAGGATAGGGAATAATTAAATTACAAGTTTTTAAATTTTTCAACTATAGACTGTCAATACAAAATAACAGACCAAAGATTCAATATACTTTGCGTTATTGAGGCTTTATTTTCATCCCCAAAATATTGTATAAATATATTTGATATAACAAAATAACAATGATAAAAAAAAACAACGAATTGAAAATAGAATCATTCTTTTTTCTTCCCTCCAAGTACTTTCTTTCTTTGTGCAAACATATGCCCATATAGTGGTGGAAAAACTAAAAAAAAATATGCAACAAAAATAAAAAGTATTCAAGTATACCTATCTAATTTGTAATATATCTGAGCTTATAATGTGAATAAAATTACTATATTGGAGATTAGTCCTAAACAGGTTACAGTAGCTTGGGTTCCATGGCACAAGGACAACATTGGTAATCCACAAATTTATGTAATGGTGGACAAATTCACCAGGATAGATACAAGCAAAACAGTTCATAAAAGAAGTCACCAAAGTTTACGACAAACTGTGGTGAGTCTGTTAACTGGACACTGTAAGCTCAACATTAAAGCTGATTGGATTGACAAAAGTGCGGTTCCTTTCAATAGGCGACGACAAGCCACTGGCAAAGAACAATATCAAAGTCTCAAAGCTGGTGGTCTGGTCTGGTCTCAGAGACTAGTTTCTTTAGTCAATGGGATTATGTAGTGTCTCGCATTCTGCAGGTATGTAAATGGAGGTTCCACAGAATTTACATTCTTCTCGAGTTTCTTGAGGTGCCCATTCGGAGTATTGTTCATGAATGTAATCATCAAAAAATTAGGTACTAAGAAACAATTGTCCACATCTTTCCAACTTTAGTAGTAGTAATTTAGTATCCAATAAAAGATTTTATGAAAAAAATCATTATAAGCCAAGATATAAATCTGTTATTTATGATTATACTAACTTTATCATGCAGCCCCTAATAATAGAGCAAAAAAAACTTACTTGGTAGGTATAACAGCATCAAGAAAACGAGAGCATGTTGATAATTAAATATAAAATTAAACTCGTTTGGCATTTTCAAAGAGTACAAGCCATTTTCGCCGACTTCTTTTTGTGCCCAGTATAAACAGAACAATTCTCCGGTAATGCCTATTGGGTACAATAAAATAAACGTTGAATATCTGAAAATGATGAAATGACAATTTTAATGCAAATCCCGTAAATTGATTTACTTTTTAATTATATTTGTCCGGATTTAGGGGAAAATTATTTGGTAAAGTACGACAAGAAATATAAGGTCATAAATCACCAACCACTTGAGGTATCACCAGGCGGTCGAGTTACATCTAAATACACTACCGTTCTACCATATTCTCTAAATTCGTTTATTGCCAATAAATATTCAAACCTCCTTTTTAAGGCGCACAGATTCCATTATGATTTTTCTGCTACTAATGAGTTTTTTAAATGTAAATCCGTTTTGTAAAAGAGACTTCCTTAAAGTCTCTTTGCAACATTGCAACACTGGATAACAGTTACATTATTTTTAAGCCGTTGCCCAAAATAATGGAGAGCCTAGATACTATTATTAAAATGACAAACTATTTCATGAGATATTTTAATCCGGACCTGGGAATCTTTTAAGGGACACACACTTTTATTGCATACCTATATTTTGAAAGGTAATAATGAGGGTCGTCGGCTTATATTGATTTACGACCTTCTTAGATCTCTGGTCGTACTTTATCTTGGTAAACGTTAAAATCAATCAAAATAGCGTTTTGGTGCGAAATTTGAATTGTATTTTAAAAACGTAAAGTCCTCCTTTAAAACCTATATTTTTTAAGAAACAACATTTTTTTGGAGAAAGCTTATGCATACAAGCAGTCTTTTAAATTTTCCCTTTTTTCTAATTAAAACAAAATATTAATAAATAAAAGGTTTCAAAAACAGTAATCTGCGCCACTTTGTCTTTTTTTTGAAAAAAAAAACAAAATCTAACCCATACAAGTTCAAACCTTTAGCATAAAGGTGAACAAATTTAAATTTCCTTCAACTACTGTTAACAATAAAATTTTTAAAAACAAAAGTTAAGTTTGCTAATCATATGTAAAAATAGTAAATGTATACCTATTGTTACAAAAAGATACCATTAAATACATGATATAACAATGTAGGATATGCTAATAGTCATTGTTTTGGATCATTTCTGACCTCTGTAGAAATTTTCAAAGGTCGCCTACACCAAAGTTTCCTATTTACTTTTTTTGTCATTTTGCAGTTATAATAATAACAAAAGATTTAAAGTTGTAACTGCAGCAATTTCTTTACTTGGCAAATGCATTTTAATTATCTCCACACCATCAGGAAGTATTAAACTAAATTGAAATTGAAGATGAATAAATAATTATTAGAGTCATATATCAAATAAAATTAGAATATGTTGTTATATCAAGATTAGCACATTCAGAAGAATTAAGAAACAATGGATTACTCTAAAAATCCCATACAAAAAATATACAAAGTATGCAGAATAAAAACTATATTAAAATTTGGTATTCTAATTTGTTTTGCGGATGTAGTAATAATAATAGCCTTGAATTTTAATGACCAAACATGGTTTAATGACCTAAGAAAATGCGTCAACAGAATAATTAAAATTTAATTTGTTGAAAATTTTCAATATGATTCACACAATATAGAATAAAATAGCAACATAGTAAATACTAATCTAACTAACATATTTTGAGGCAAAAGAAAAAGAAAATTGTGGAAAAATTGATGCCAGAGAGAAACGATCATTAAAAAAGTTTAGTTCTTAAAATTCACTGTTTACAAATTCATGCCCATGACACAAAATATAAATCATATTTCTCTCTATATATAGAAAATAAGGAATCACCTATATTAGTGGGAATTAAATTTTAAATTACCTCAACCACGTCAAAACATAAGGTGCAGTGCCTACCAGGGATAGTGCATACATACTGTATCTAATAATTTCTGTTATTGACCAGGCCATAAGACATAAAGTCAATCCAATAGAATTTCGTGGAGCTACAGTTGCTATAAGTACACCACATACAACGATAACTCTGGAAGCAACTTGAATGGCTGTTATAAGAGGATTAGATTTCACCAATCCGAATGATGCATGCAATACTTCCAGTACTGCTGCATTTTGGAATATTATCAATGTCCATTTAATTGTTTCATACAGAGACTCAGTGGATGCAAACAAATAATGTGTCAGGACTTGGAACAGAAGATAGGACCATCTGAAAGAGAAAAACAATTATAAATTAATCAAATAGTACAGGTGTTACAATAAAAATATCGTTTAAAAATAATAATAGACTGTATCCTGAAAATTGCATAAATACACTGATCATCAAAACCAGATTTTTTACAGTCAACATAGTATAGTTTGTCTGAAGTCAATCAAATATCCTCCAAGGACAAAATTCATACAGTTTTTACCCATGTTTACAAGGGACATTTAAAAATTTCAGAAAACTTTAATAAATAAAATTAGTATACAAAAACTACAAAAATAGTCAAAACAGATTAAACATAAACAGAACAAGGAATCAGTAAAGTGACTTTCAATTTTTACTGGCCAAGGAGATTATTTACATATATGAAAGGAAAAAATTTTAAAATACACTTAAAATTGATATTTGGTCAGTAATATGCATAAACCGGTTGTACATATCACATTTGTATTATCTTATCAACGTTTATATCTAATAATTAATGATAAAATAAGGATTAGAAATGCCATTTCATTGGTAGCCAGTGGCAGCGATAAGGATTCAAGCTTCAATACAAATGCATGTGATTTCAACTTTTTCAACATATACAGCTCTCCAAAAATACTCATGAACTACTGCCATAGTAAAGTGATATGTCTAATTTAATTTTGTTCTATTATTTGTACACCCTTGGTAGACAATTTGTTGGTGTAATGAAGGTTGATACTTATATTTGAAATAGATTCTTACAATATTATAAAGTAAATTAGTAATACTTGTCCGATAATGGACACAAATGTTAATGGAATATGGTGATTGATAAAGTACCTATGAAAAGTGTCATATTTTAAAAAAATATTAATTTTCCATACAAAATCCAGAAATATGAGGTTTGACAAGCTAGAAGCAATAATAATTAATTTTTTTATGGTTGAATATTAAAAACAACTTAATTAGGTATGTTAATTTTATATAACTTGTCAGTTGGTTAAAATTAATTAAATTTCTCCTTCAACTTATGATTTAAATGATGTTATGCATTGAATTAATTAATTACCCAATAAAAATAAAATATGTTTTTTAATCAATACATTTTTGTAAGACTATAAATACGTCATTAAGTATAAGTTAATTTATTTAAATATATAAAAAGTAACGAAAATTAACATGCTCACTAAAAGGAAAAAAGGAATTAAAATGCTTCTATGTGAAGTGGTGAACTGATAATGCTTAGGTTCTCATTTAAATTATATAGGTACTTACCCTATTGTTTGCAAACTATTGTAAGCAATAAGATATGTAGTAGTTACACCACAACTTTTACAGCTGCTTTCTTTTGCTTTTGCCATTTTGATATGAATTTTTTCAAATCTGAACGTCTCTATACTATTACAACTACCACACTATTAACCATATATCCGCTAAGCTTTAATCCCGACTTCCAACCTGTTACTCAAAGACCATTATATATACCACAGGTAAAAACAAGTAAAATATAATAAGAATATATTTTTTTATTGTCTCTCTCTGCCTATACAACGACTAGTGGCGTAGCAACATAGCCATTACAAAAGTGAAATTCTTGATAGGTTAACAGTAACCATAGACCAACTGCAACAACAGAAAATATAGATAGGCAACTCAATAATAAAAAATCTTAAAACATTATTTTTAGCCATCTATTGGATTGTGGGAAAACTTATGGTTGTAACTGTAAATCTTATTTAGCGGAGACCAGAGTAATTTGTTGCTATAGAAAAGAACGCAGCTCTGGTTAAACGAAGAGAGGTGACGTGAAAGTGAAATGACAGCAAAACATAACCTATTAAGAATTGTGAAAGAATAATAAAATAGTTACAAGCAATATTTATTGTTTATGTTAATTTTATTTGATACACTAGAATTTTCTTAATTATGTCGAAAGAGACTCATATAGATCGAGATTTAGATCTATCAAATGCTAATAGAGGTGTCTGGCTAGTTAAAGTTCCCAAATATGTTTCTGAACGATGGGAAAAAGCTCCTGGAGATATGGAAGTTGGTAAACTCAAAATTGCTAAGTAAGCTGCAGAAATTAAGTAGATTTGGAGTGATAACTATTTTTATTTTTAGACCAATTGGACAAAAGGCACAAGTTTCCCTCACACTCTCTTCGGCTATTCTTAACTTGAATGAACCTGGCCAGGAAAGCATTCCCAAGGATCATAGACTTGATGTGTCTACAGTTACACAACAAACTTTGGGGGTATTTTCACATGTTATACGTAAGTAAATGTTGTGACCATATGGAGAAAATTGGAGAGTAGGTGTCTGTATAATGTATTATTACAATGTTGGGAGTTTCTTTTAGCTGTAAATACTGATGCTGTGATACCAGAAACAGAGAAATTGTATATGGAAGGAAAAATAGTTCAAAAACTTGAATGTAGACCATATGCAGACACCTGTTACATGAAACTGAAGTTAGAATCAATTAGGAAAGCTTCCTTACCAGCAAGACAGGTTAAACAATTAGACAGGGTGGTGCAAAGCTACAAACCTGTGTCTGACCATAAAAATAATGTAAGTACAATATTTATCTTGTTGATAAAGAAAGCTTAAAAATTATCAACTTTTTGATTATTTTTAATTGTATGACTTAACTCCGAGTTAACTGGGTTTTAGATTGAATACATGGAAAAAAAGAAAGCAGAAGGCAAAAAGGCTCGTGACGACAAGGATGCCGTTCTTGAAATGCTGTTTGCAGCTTTTGAAAAACATCAATATTACAACATAAAAGATTTAGTTAAAATCACCAGACAACCTATAACATATTTGAAAGAAATTTTAAAAGAAGTTTGTAATTATAATTTAAAGAACCCTCATAAGAATATGTGGGAACTGAAACCTGAATACAGGCATTACAAACAAGATGCTGATAGTGAAGCTAAGAAGGAAGATTCTGACGATGACTAGATTGATTTTTAAGTATTTCTGTTGTAATGTATTTAGCATTATATTAATAGATTTATTGAATACCACACCTTATACAGGGTGTCCAAAAACGTTTATCCTAATATATATAATTTTTCTGTCTGTGTCTATGTGACTAAATTCCTCCTAAACGTCTGGACCAATTTTGATGAAATTTTGTGTGTGTGTTTCAATAAGTAACTGGATGGTTTAGATTCAAAATTAGTCCCGGCAGGTGGCGCTGCAATCGGGTTCATACTGAACTTTTCCTGAACGGCTGGTCCGATTTTGTTGACATTTTGCATAGGAGTTATTTTGGTACGGTCATTTAAAAAAATGGGTCAAATTTACAAAAAAATATTTATTTAGGAAATCTATCAGAAAATTAAGAATATTTTCTGATTTTTCCTCCCAAAAGACAACGTCCGTCGGGTCCTCTAGTTTTATATAAATCACCATATTCAGGCACTGTAACATTGAGTTAGTTAGTTGGCTGGACAGAATGTTACGAGGCTCATTAATCTGTCGGAGGTTATACTATACTTTTTTTGAATGAAAAACATATATAGTAACAAATTTTATATTCATAAAACAGTGAATATAATTTCTGAACAATATGTTCATAAAGGTAGTTAAAAAATAAAGATCCCTTTTAACTGGTACTATATTTTATAAAAAGAAACTATAACTATTGAATATAAATGCTTTTGTATACTTGAGATTTCTTTAAAATCACATTAAAGTTGTTTCACATTAAATTTCATTCAAGTGATAATTACAGTTACTAATGATTAGATCTAGACGAAATATCACTGTATTTTTAAGTTGATATTTTGCAGATTAAAAACAATTATTCAAGTTTCTTAATAGTGCGTTGATCAAAATATAAATACAGTTAAATTTCGCTTGTGATACTAGCGTAATATTTCCATCATTAAGACAAATTGTAAGATTTATATGAAATTGTATTAATACCTATATTTTTTTTGTAAATTGAGAGCATACAGTACATCGAGAGTCATCCAATATATTATTGTACTGGGTGTTTGATTAAGAAAGGTGAGTGGCTGTATCTTAATATATTATTTCTGGAATAGAGCCTCTCTTAATTTTACACCGTATACAGTTTCTATTTATTGGAAGACGCACAAAATAATACTTCAATTGAACTTCCTATAAAAACCCAAATTTTATAAAGTAGTTACATAAATAAGATAAAATTTGGACATAGAAAAAAATATCAATATAAAAAAGTGTAAAATATTCTCAAAAACAACCTCATAAATATATATTAAAAATTTAAGTAAAATTTGAATGTTTATAACAATTTAAACCACACAAAAATCAGAATCTCACAATAAGATTTATAATACTTTAAATTATCTATTCTGTTAAAATGAGATTTGTATTCGAAGGTTTTAAATTTAAACGTTGAGCATCTGACCGCTCAAAGTTTTTGCGTTTTATTAATGTTTAATTAACTTGTCAGTTTTGTTACTTTTAAAAAATACCAAAAAGTATTGTCACATTAAAATACTGTCAGACTTTAAATTCTTGATCGACTTCCGCCGGATTTAATGTCAAATAATTTACGTACAAAATAAACCTGAACACAGGTTGTAGCTAAAACAACAATTATCTGTATAATTGACCATCTAACAACATAAGTATTGTTATCTTGCAACAGATTAAAATCCCACGATTCACGTGCTCTTGAATAATGTTGATATTGACGCATGTTATTGATATTCATCTCTACTTGAACAATAGAAGAAGTGAAATTTTCCATGTTCATGTTAAGAGATTCAATTTCTTTTGTGTATGATTCCCACAAATCATAGCGGACAACACTCATATAGATGTTCACTAGTTTACCGGCAAATCTCGAAAACTGGTTGTCAATGCATACTGAGTAATATCCACCCACTGATTGTTGATCCTGGTATTCACTATGCGCTTGCCATTGGTAAGGGTGAACTATTTGCCCACTAGGGTGTCTTACTAAAATAAAAAAAGTAATTCAAGGTAAATCAAGTGATGGATACATAAATTATGGTGTAAAAAAAGAAAATATCCCTATATTATTAATAGTAGTGAAAAAATATGTTTTATAAGTAAGAAAATTTGTGTACTACTTACCTGCAAATCCTGCCATTCCATCTCCTCCTCTAACTACTTGAAAACTTACATAAAATGTTGCCCCTGGATTAACATATTGAAAATAGCAGTCTTCTTTACCTGGATTTATATAAACTTTATAATCCATAGCAACAGCTGGTAAATTTTCATACCATGGTGGAGTTAGTGTTATATCTTGTGCTACAGAGTATGCAATAAAACTTAAAATAAATATAGTTAACTCTAACAGTAACGTGGCACTCAGACCCATTTTTCAGTTGATCCAGTTGTGGTTAGATTAAAATATTAACTTTCACTTTCATTATTTTTTTAATTGAATGTTATTTTATTAGCCAATTCTAATGAAAGATTTATTTTTTTCAATAGAAAAAAATATTCAATTATTTAATACAGTATTTATTTTATCAAAGTTGAAAGAAATATTGTTAGAATAAAAGAATATAACATACAATTTAATTTTGAAATACGTGTAAACACAGCTCACCTACAAATAAAAGTCAAGGTCTGCCACAGATCATAACCAACTCGGTTGATGTATTCTGTGTAAAACGACAAAATACACCACAGATCACATAAGCACCATGTAGAACAAAAGGCAACCATAGATCACCTGCAAAAATAGACCTATGACATGTGACGGCTTTGTAGTTCTGTGGTAACAGCATTGTTGATGTATTTGAAAAGGTAAAGTCGTTTAACGGTTTTTAATTGTAATATTGGATGGTTCATGGTACTTCAAATAAACATTTTAAATGAATCCACAATAGTAAGCAGTACGAATTATTAATTTATATAATCATGGGAATCCCAAATAGCAAGATTGGTAAAGAAATTCCAAATGATGAGTTACCGGAAGGAAGATTGCCGTCCACTCCAATTTTGACTCCCAAAATTTCCAGAAACCAAGAATTAGATCCTCGATCACCAAGTTTACATATTGCCAGGACTCCGTTGGAGGTAAGCAAACTTTGAATAATAGGAAAATGTTTTTTGTCGGATGTAACCAACAACTTTTTATCAAATTTTTTTCTTGCTATTATGTTTTGTTCTAGTTGTTAACTGCAGCAGCTGAAAAACTTGAACCATATGATCTAGAAACGCCCACAAGAAATAAACAACTAACTATTGGTGTAGATCCAAGATCTCCTACAACAGATTTTAAAAGAACACCTATAATAATAAGTTCTCCTAGTGGTGATTTACTTAGAAAACTGCACAATAAAAATTTAGACAAAGCTCGTTTAGCTGAAATACAAGCTACTACAGCTTCCAATGTAAAAACATCAGTTCCTCCAAGACTTCTTGAAAGCAGTCCCATAAAAAGCCGGCCAGATGCACTTAAAAGACGATCTTTAGTAGGATTATTAGAAACAAACATAGATTATACAGAGACTGATTTAGATTCAGTATTGCAAGATAAATGTAAAATTGTTGAAGATATTGATCAAAAGGAAAATTTAGATGAAAATGATGAAAACCTCATTCCAATTGATGTTTCTAACGATGAGAATTGTTTAGAACAAGGAGATTTCCATAATAAAATGCTTGAGGAAACTCAAAAAGTTGAGTCAGTTGAAAGTTTAGAAGAGGAAATAGTAGAAAACATTGCTATTGCTGTACCAGAAGATGTAAAAGTACAAATGTCAGTCGTAAATGACAAACAATATGATAATGAAGTACTAGATGTATCAGATGGATGTATAGAATTAATAGCCGAAGCTTCAACCAGTCCTACAACTGCACCTATGAGCTCTATTTTATACCCTAAAGAAATAAAGTCTGACCCTGTAACACCTTCTTATGTCAATTTAACCGCAGATGTTAAGGAATTGGACAAAAAGTTAACAAACCTTATATATGAAGAGGATTTGGTGGTTTGTCCTAGAATTGTACAATTGAGGGAAAATGTTGAGAGATCTCCTCTTAAAAATAGAAATCGTAACGAATTTACGGTTAAAAATACACAAAAGTTGAAAGTTAGTGATAAACCCAGGAGATCTGATTATGTCGTTAGTAAAATTCCGTTGTTTAAAGAAAATAGAGGTAAAATAAAAAATCAAGTTCAATGCGAGAATACACCTCCAAGGAATATGGATAGAATGAAAAGAAATGGAAAAAGCAACTGGGATAATAAGGATACAACATTGTATTTATAGAACTTCGTTTAGTTTGAGTTTTTTGTTCTTGCCAAATATTTACTGGCTTCTCATTGTTTGTGATTGTTTTCCTAATTAATTTTGATTTATTCTGCGTTTTGACAAACTACTAGACCTAGTTATTTTTTAATTTGTATTATATGTGAATTGATTATTATTATTAAATAAAAGAAGAAATTGGTTTCATTTTTATCTTCTAAATGTTGAATCTAAAGTATTATATATTGTTACACTCTGTACAATGTGAAGAAAACTGGAGCACAAGTATTTAATTTGCAGACAGGTTGGTACCTAATTTTATAAATACTCCGATAGTCAATGTTATTAGTGATGAAACTACCTATATAATATTAGTTTAAAAAAAACTGGTTTCTATTTTATTAATAAGATAACTTTCACAACAAATCCAGTCTACAAATTTCAATCTTAAAAATGATTATTTATAATATCACCTATTTCTACATATTGAATTTCATCCCAGAGCTTCAATTTTTCTAAAGATTCAATACTTTTTCTTGATTGGTTTTACAGCACAGGCTAGGTGGAACATTCCAATCATAGATATATTCTTTTCTTTTTGTACTTTCCTGTGTGCACATGTGACCAGTTTGTAACAAATTATTATATAAATTTTTCATTTCTTTAGGAGGAATATTGTGAGTAATGAGATGGTGGTTCTTGCATCCACGCGATGTCCACTCAGTATCAAATCTAATATCATGTATTCTAACAATATTAGCAACTGGCGATAGCCACAATCCAACACTTATATCTTCCGAGTTGAATGACCTGGAAGATAAACTGGTTATACTGTGATTCTGCTATACAAGATAAAGAGTATCCTTACTTCAAGTCTTCCATATTGTTTGAAATGTATGAAATCAGCCCTTTAGAAAGGACATATCCTCCACCTAATGCATATGGCACATATCTATCGGATGCAATCCAATTAGTTTCTTTCCATTTTCCTCTAGTCTTTACTCTAGCATTTCCATTGAAATAACCCCAATACAGATCAATAGATTTACTGTTACCTATTTGATAGTTTGTAGAAATAATATCAGACTTTCTATCATTGACCGATGATGTTTTTATATAATTATTTTCTATATCTATAAGTTCCGAAATGAATTTGTTCAAATTTATGAAACTATCATCATCACATTTTAAAATATATTTAAAATTCAATCCGTAATAAAATTGTGTGTGTAGCCAATGAAAGCTATATTTTATCTTTTCAGTTAGATTTTTATAAGAATCACGAATTGGCAATAATAAAATATCATTATGCAAAAGTTGTTCTTCGTTAATTTTCTTACTTTCAATTGTAGGCAAAAAAAGTGTTCCTATAACAAAGTAGTGTTTATAATTTAATGTTTTACCAACTTTTTCTGAATTAGCTTCAAGTTTTAGCCAAGTCCCTCGGACCGCGTTTCTTTTATCGTAATTATTTGGCGCTGATAATATAAGGATGATAAGGTCTGGGCTCTTAAATTTTGAATTTTTCATTATGTTAAATTCTTTATCTGTTTTCTCTATTTTGCATGTTCGATCTATTGGCATGATACCTACTGTGAACATGCATCCCAAAATAAAAGCTAATATTACAAAAGCTACGGTCTGGTAACGTCTTTTTAAAAAACCGTACATTACATTCTGATTGCATTACAAATAGCAAAATATTAGAATCATAACTTGTGTTATTGATAAACCTTAGAGTAAGACACAAGCCATAGATAACACATATACGGAGACACAAGCTGAGTTCTACACTGGGCTCTAGCCCATAGATCTCTAGCCGTTCGAATACTCTAGAATGGTCAGTCGAACGCTATCTTAAGGAAAGAGACGCTACACTATACAGTTCGAGAACTACATTCTCTCATTACTCGAGCGTCGCCGACACACAATATTTAAAATATAAGGCAGATTCGTATCAGCACCTAATAAAGTTATTCTTTACATAATCCCATGGGTAACATTCACTCAAAACGGAAGGAAATTAGATTATGTTGTTTAAAACCCAAACAAATCAAATATTTCTTCATCATCTCCACTTTAAAAAAGAACACGCACATTACCAAAGATTACGAAAAAAATATGTTTGTAATCTTTGACACTACCCATGTGACTTTGCATGTGAGCTGAGATCTGTGATCTCAGTCAAAAAGAACGCACTTATTATGGCATATGACAGGACAATAGTATTAAACATAACCTAAAATATTTTTAATTGTTTGTGTTGGTTTGTTTGTGAGGAGATTTTTGCATAAAAATTGTAAACATGTCGTTATTTAGAAAACCGAAGAAGACTATACAAAGGAGGGTTTTTACAGAAAATAACGACGAAGATGATGATACCGAACCAATGGAGGTTAGTCATTGTGCCCCTGTTGACAAAAAAGGAAAAAAGAAAGACAAACCAGCAAAAATACCAAAAACACTACTAAGCTTCGATGCCGAAGAAGAAGGTGAAGTGTTTCAAGTTAAAAAATCTTCGCACAGTAAGAAAGTTTTACGTATGTTCGAGAAGGAGAAGAAAAAGAAGGAAGTGAAACCAGAGAAAGAGGAATCTAAAACCAAGGAAAAAACTGAAATCGTAACTGACGATTTTGTGCTAGTAGTGAATTCTAGTCACAAAAAACCTCCACCACCCCCTCCACTCAATATCCTTAGTGGTAGAGATGCTTTATGTGCAGGTAAATTTAATAATACATGCATTAAATTCACATCACTGTAATTCAATATAAATATTTTATGTTTAGGCAAAGACGACTTATCTTCTGAAGAAGATGAAGAGCCTCATCTTCATAGGTTTAACAAACCTGATAATTTCAAGAAAGTATTAGAATCAGGAGCTATTCCAGATGCGGCTATGATTCATGCAGCTAGAAAACGTCGACAGAGAGCAAGAGAACTAGGAGATTTTATACCTACAGAAGAGGAAGAACCGGAAGATAAAGGAAGGTTGTTAAGAGAGGATGATCATGAAGGTAGTGATGAAGAAAGGATTGATATGGATATAAATTTGGCTTTAAGAGATCAAGAGCGTAGAAGAGAGCAATTTTTAGCTGCTCAAGACTCAGATCATGAAGTGGACGAGTGGGAAGATCAGCAAATCAGAAAAGGGGTTACTGGAGCTGCAATGGAAGCAGCAAGAGAAATGTTATATCCACCAGAATGCCCTCCAGCTCCAAATATTAGCACTCAGGTGAGTGTTTCACTCTTTTCTGCCAGTAAGGAAGGTGGCTTATTATTATTATATCAATTTTATGTTTATTAGATACCTTTTATTGAACCTGGCATACCAAGAACTCCTCAAATGATTGCTGAAAAATTGAGAGAACATTATGAAAAAGTCAATCAATCAAAACAGAATCATGAATCTCAATTAGAAAAGGCTAGAGAAGATATAGAAAATGTTGTAAGAGAATTGGAAGAGTTGAAGATAAAAGCTCCAGATGCTGCAGATCGGTTTAGATTTTATCAAGAATTAAGAGGTAAATAATATATTACAAACTTCTCATCCAGATAATGTCATTGTTAACATTTCAGGCTACATAACCGATTTGGTAGAATGTCTAGATGAAAAAGTGAGTATAATTACAAATCTAGAGCAACGTGCTTTGGATATTATGGCTCGTAAATCAGAATGGTTGATAGAAAGAAGAAGACAGGACGTTAGAGATCAAGCTGAAGAAGCTACAAACAAGGGAGGTTCGTTCAAAAAAGATTTTGAAAGCGAAGAAAAACAGAGAAGAGCAGCAGAAAGAGAAGGAAGGAGAACAAGAAGAAGGAGAGTCAGAGAAGCAGCTGAAGTTCCTAAACATGTCGAAGGTAATACCTACACTGTAACATTACAAGTATATACAAATTGAAAATTTTCTATTTTTTGTAGGAATGTCCAGTGACGAAGAAATTTCTCAACAAGACACTCTTATGTTCGACAAAGAGCACGAACAAATCCAAACTGAATTACAAGAGGTGTTTGAAGATGTAGTTGAAGAATACTCTTCAACAGCTAGCATTCTCATTCGATTCGAACAATGGAGATCCAACGACTTGACTGCTTATACTGAAGCTTACGCAACGTTTTGTCTTCCAAAAGTTGTCAGTCCATTAGTGAGACTGAATTTAATTTTTTGGGATCCACTTAATGAAACTACAGAGCTGGAAAAACTCGAATGGTATCGAACGTTGGCGTTATATGGTTTACATGATGATGAGACTGAGGAAACTTTGGTAAAAGATCCAGATATATTGCTGTTACCAACTATAATTGAAAAGATTATAGTACCGAAATTGACGCAGCTTGTTGATAGATGCTGGGATCCTTTGTCCAGTTCTCAGACATTAAGGTTTGTATATATTTTACAGGGATTTAATGTACATGCACATTCAGTTGATATATATATATATATGTATTTTTTCTTTAATTTTAAGGTTGGTGGGAATTATAAGTCGATACATACGAAGATTTCCCACTCTTAGTCCAGCTAGCAAATCTCTTCACAATCTGTTTGGCGCTGTTCTACACAAAATAAAAACGGCCCTCGAACACGATGTTTTTATCCCGATAACTCCTAGATTAGCCGACAATAAATCTCCGTTCTTTCAACGACAATTCGCCAGCGGTTTAAAATTATTGAAAAACATTACCAGTTGGCAAGGAATTCTTAATGATAATACCCTTAGGGAATTAGCTTTGACGTCACTTCTTGATCGTTATTTGTTGAGTGGTTTGAAATTTTGTACTTTAGTGGATGCTGTACAAAAAGTGAGATTGATTAGTTTGATATTGCCGAGAGTTTGGTTACAAGGAAGTACACCCGAATTTAAAAATTTTACCAATAGTGTGATGAATTTGCATCAACAATTAGATAAGAACAATCCGTTACATTTGGAACCCATTGACACTACTAATAGTATTTTAAAGACGTTAAGATTACACACGCAGATATAAGTTCAGTTTTGTATTTATTTTGATTGTTTTAATAAAAATTTATGTACAGTTAATGTGTTGTTTTATTATTATTGTGCAGGCCTATTCGGACCATGCAAGGAACCTTTTTTAATAAGTTGTCCTTCATGTTTGCCTATAAACTTGTTTCATTCTTTCGTCAGGCAAAGCTGTTTTTGGGTTTTTAACGATATCATCCTTTTGGCCATCAATTTTGTCTATCAAAAATTTTATGCCTAAGAATCCTTTCAGACGTAGATTGGCTAACCTCGTACTCGATAAATATAGGCGTTCAAATGGAGCATTATTGTACGTTTTAAAATAAACAGTATTAATATGTAGAATAATAGATATAATAGTATAATATACAAAAACATACTCGCACAGAAGAGACATCTCTTGACATTTCCCTAAGAAATTTTGACTTGACAGTGATGACAGCTGTCGAAATAACTGCGAAAAAGAGTTGAGCCGTTTAAATAACTAATGCTCTATTGCACCAGTTTAGTTTACATGTAGTAAGGCTTAACATAATGCAGCTTACTGATAATTCCAATCTTTCATTGTACCATGTATTGCTAAGTGAAGCCACATTTACGTACAATACCGTATGTCTTCACTTTTCGTGCAAATAAGCTTCGCTAAATAGTTATATTGAAGATAAATGAACAGGAAAATTACACAAGTGGAACGAAAGAGTAGAATGAAAACCACGTGGGAACACTTTACGTTATCACCAAGATGGCAAATTCAATTCACTATATTCACATTTACTTATGCAAAATTGATACGTGCGGAAAGTGGCGTGGGTTGTCTACTTTTCACATAGCAAACATAAACAGTGAAATCACAGATCAGCACCTAATATTGGAGGGTGTTTTTAATAAGGACAAAGGTGTCGTTTCTGTGGAGTGGGTTATTCTGTGGTCAAACATTTTCATCCAGTCCAAAAGTACGAAAAACTGTTGAATAATTAGTCCGTATGGTTGTTGATGATACACTATAGAGCAGGTCCACGTGACGTCATATGACAGTCGCCCTGAGGATAAACATCAAAAAGCGTGGTTCTTAACACGTTCGCGACGATGGTCTGGTTGTATACCTACCGAAAATTGTCTGTATAATTTTTGTTAATTTGTGTTATTTTGTATAAATAAAGTGTTTTTGAACAGTAAATATGATTTTTTTTTGTAGTTTGATTCCATTTTCGATGTGCTCCACCGGTGGTTCCTGACGCCCCCAATGAATATTTTTTCGTTGTTGGCCACCACGTAAAATCGGTTGGAATTTGTAAACAACATAAAACAGAATATTTTTTGTTTCAGATTAATGTATGAATATCTAATAATGACGTCGAGAACAAAGAAAATTTTAAAATTAGCGCAGAACACCGCTCGCCTCCCACAAGCAAATTAAACTGAGCCGGAGACACCGTTGTTAGCTGGAACTTCGCACGTGGATCCCATTTTCCCAGAAGCTCAACCAGAAATTGGGACTGACAAAACATCTGGTTGATTCACCTTCTGCAGAAATAGATGCCACTATGCACACATGCCCCCTTTCCCCAGAAAAACAACCAGAAGTCGGGGTTGACGAACATTCAGTTTGACCCAGTTTTTGCAGAAATAGGTGCTTCTCTGCAAGAAATAGATATTTCTACGAAACAATTTGGAGCACCAAATAAACACCCAACTTCTTTATACATTGACTGCCAGCCGTTCAACATCTCGTGCAAAATCGCCAGTCAGACGTCCCGCACTAAAACACCTCGTGTAATCTTGACGGATAAACACGCTTGGTCTTCAGATGAATCAGACCCATTTGCGGACTCAGGGTCCTCATATGTTGCTTCTGATGATGAAGATAATGAGTCTGACGCTGAGGTACGTTCTGATGTAGAATATGAAAATGAACAAGAAGACCAAGAAACTAATCTGGCTTTAGATGATGATCTCAATGAACCAAGCAATGCTACAGTCAATCAGGAGACATGGATAGCCATTGTACTGATTTACCAATCCGTTTGAAATAAGTACTCAGCACAAAATACCGGGATACAAACACATGAGTAGATGTCAGCAATCCCTATAAGATATTTCGACAATTTTTCTGCAGATGCTTTCACATATGACTTGCGTGTATATGTTGGCAATAACTAGGTAAATGATACTCCAAGCAACCATCTACGATATTGATGAAGAAACTGCTTGGTGAAGGGCGGACGCTATTTATAGATAATTTTTATACAAGCGTTCAACTCTCCAAGGATCTCCTGGACAAAAAGACATATGTGTGCGGTATGCTAAGAACGAATCGTTAAAGAAATCCAAAGTCGGTTACTTTGAAAAAAACCAACAAAAGGTGAAATATACGGTGAACAAAACGAAGATGGAGTTAGAGTTATAAAGTGGATGGATAAGCGCCAAGTTCTAATGATAACTACAGTACCATCGCACAGTGACAAGCTAATACCAACTGGACGAAAAGATAGAAAAGGAGAAGAAATACTAAAACCGTCACCAGTAATATATTATAATAAAGCGAAGAAAGGTTTTGACATGTCAGATCAGATGTCATCCTATTATACTTATGATTATAATGGGACTTATAGAAACTGACGAAGAAGTTGATGACAATACCTCATCTCAAAATGATACTGAACCCAAGAAAATTTTTTAAAAAAGTGCACATAAAATGATGAAATATCAAGGCATGGTCAGAAATACAAGAAAAAGTTGAACTGGCTGTTATAAAAAAATAAAAAATGAACGGGGACTAAAGGAAGTAAAACCTAAAGAGTCAATACATATTGTGTAGATTGTCCCTCAAACCCAACCTATTGTTTAGAGTGTTTCAACGAACATCATAAATTAGAACTAAAATACATTTTTAGTGATGTTTTTTGACTTTTTTTATTTGTGTGTTGTTAGATTTCTGTTCTTTTAGTACATAGTTAGGTATACTTATTCATGTTCATTTTTTTTTATCTTCAGACTGATGCTTTTGTTTTAAGTGTGGACATGTCAGTTGGTGGATATGCCCTATGGGGCAAGTTCACGTGACGTCACGCCCTGATGTGGTTCTTATGGTTATTTTGATCGTGTTTGAGTTAATTTATTTTTGAGTTGGTGCTTTCTTCGACTTTGTTTTAATTGTTTAGCTATTTTAAAAGCTATATGTGGCTGTTTTTAAAAAATGGTCATTAAAACACTACAAAACAACAAAAGTACAAATCTATAACCAAATAATTGCTTATTATTTTTCCTGAGGGCGACTGTCAACTGTCCGTTGGTGGACATGCCCTATTTCTTTATTGTATTATGGAATGTACAATGATGATACAAAGATGAAGGTTATGTTTTTATAATGACTTGCAAATCGATGAGGCGCTACTGAAAAAAAAACACCCGCTATTTGAAGTTAAAGATACCTAAAAACTGGAAAAGTACAGAAAAGTAATCAATCACTGGTTGTCTTTTAAAAAACAATCTTGAGGTAGATTTCAGCCGTACCTTTTCACAATGTCGTTAGTTCTTCTATTCATATATTGAATAAGCAAAACGTTGCATAAAAATCAAGAAATTCATCTGCACTTGCGATTTCTAAGGAACCATATCTTGTGGGTCCTCCATATAATATGACTTGCGTAAAAATTTTTCAATAAGTATTTGACACAAAATCGTGGAAGATTGAAAGGTGTAAAAAATAGTTTTTTAATAATGGGCAGAATATATTTTTTTTTCGACATTTTTGATTGATTATTTTCGATCGCTTTATAAGAATTATGAATTCAACACTATTTTGAGTACCTTTTTTAAAAATTAAAAAAAAACATTGAGCTCGCTACGTTTGTCCAAATTTCCCATAAATACTTTCGTTTACATGAGAACTTTAACTATAGGTAGATAGTTTTATTTCTTCGAAAGTAGATTCGGATAATCCTGAATGAAGAAAATAATCAATCAGTACTGCAAATACTAAATGGGGTCGATTCAGGCAAAAACGACGAGTAAAAAAAACGGTGCCAAAATAAAGAAAGACCAGTGTCCACGCGGCAAATAGAGAGCACCTGGCTAGTGAACACACATGCCCATTACAAAAGGGCCTAGAATCACGGATTGTCACTGATATTTTATTTATTGGCTGGTATATATAGTCACGAGCGACCTTTTTGTACTTTAAAAATTATTGGTTTCTTCATAGATCTTTTTCTAAAAAAAAGTCTGCTATCGATGGTCATTTTATGGTTTGAATAGAAAAAAACTTTAAGGATATATTTTTAAATGGTATCTATAGTAGGTAGGTGATATTAACTTTTGTAAAAAACGTTTATTATTAGCGTTATACCGGATGATCATTTTAAATGGTACCAAAACATTGCAATTTTGGAAACCGTAAAAGATACGAGTGTAAAGTTGTAACACATTTATTTTTGAAAATATCAAAAAATGATAAAGGAAAATTTTATTTGGTTCAACATTGGCTAGCTCAATAAGTAGTTTCCTATTTTCTACAACGTTTCGTTTCTTCAAGTAAATCAATCAACAACTTTTTTGTCTTAAACACGAACTTTTATTTTGTATGTAAATTTTCTGGAGGGGTTCTGAAATTTCTTCAGGAAATAGGTCTAAAGAAACTACTTGTCTCTGACACTTTCTTTAGTTTACATACAAACCAATGATGCCATTTCTAATTTTTTTTTGTAGGATATAACGGAATAAAATCCCAAATGTTTTATTTGCCTTTTTACAAAAAAAGTTAAAGGGTTGTAAAGATTTAAAAAGGGCTAGACAGTTATACAATTTACAGTTATAGGTAACTGTCAAATAAAACGGTACATTTATATGGAGTTTGAAGTTTTTTTTTTATTATTGTACCGGGTGATTCAATTATAAAAACGGTAAATTTTATAACTGACCACTGGCGTATATAAAATGAACAGTTTTAATTCATAGTTTTTTGTTTATTTTAATATTACAGCGATTTTTACACTGTTAGCCTCATTTGACAGAACATTATTTTATAATAACGAATACATTGTCATTTTTGTGTCTTAGTTAAGTAGGTAATATTCATGTTTTTAGAAAACTAAAATATAATACGTTACCTATAATTCTTAGTAAAACCACCACTCTAATTCTTTCGGGATTTGGGTCTATTTAAAAATCGCTTTTTTTACAAATGGTAAAAATGTGCATCAACTTCTTCAGTGGTCAAACCTTTTTCATTCATGCGCCTAAGAGTACCTCTTACAAAGAAAGGGATTAAGAATCGTAAGTATTTTCTATTCGAGCTGCAACATCAATAGCTTCTTCCTATTTATTTTTCTAAAAAATGCACTGTAATAGTTCACCACCTTTTTGCGTTTTCAGGTACACAACATATATTTCAAAAAAAAAATACAGTATATGACGTGCAGGTATATCTTCCAGGTATATTACATGTAACTTTTTTCTGAGTATTCAAATGCGAAATCAAGACTTATAAACAAGAGGAATCGATAATGCTCTCATTACCTACTACTACTAAATCAGGTTCAACGTATATACAAGCAAGACGCGATACTTTCTTTTCATTTCGATTTAATTAGGGATTAGAAAAAATTAATAACTACGAAGATTATTTTTTGCTGACGTTTTTTCTTAAACAGAATATGAAGAAAAACTTTTAAATGTCGTAAATCTACGTTTAAGTAAAAAAATCGTAAAGTCCATAATAATTGGAATTTTGAGCTGCAATTTTAAACCCATACTCTCAGATAATGAAGGAAAATGGAAAAAAATCAATCGTATCTATGATATTTCGAATACAGGGGAACCCGAAAGTGAATATTTAAAATTTTCGAAAAATTAAATTTTTTAACCTTGGACTTTAGGAAATGGATAGATATTTCAAAATGTTACCATCAGAGAGAGGGTTTGAGTTTATAAAATAATTTATAATAAGGCTAAATTTTCGTTTTCTTTTAAATCTTACAATGTAATATTTTTTACACAATTTTACCATCACTAATTAGAAGGGAATTGCACGCGAAATTTTTGGAAAATAAATCCACAATCTGTACCTAATATAGCTTTACTTTGTTAAATATTTTCTAACAATAAAATAATTATCAAATAATCTAATTTAATAGCATGGAAACATTTAAAATCATCTTATTTATTCATCTATTTTAACAGACATGTGCTCTACCTCTGATAGCCATCAAAAATGTATCAAAACATCGTTGTCGTCATATCAACTGTCAGTTCGAATATTTTTTAAAGTCTGTATTGTTGACTTACTTTCCTATTTCTATCTTTATTCCTATTATTATCATGAATTTTGTCCTTCCGCTTAGAAGAATTTTACCTACCACATTTAAATTTCACTAAATTTGAACATTCCTAATACATATTACTGTTTTTAAATGTTGGTACAGAACAAAATGCCAATCCATCAATAGACATGTCCGCCTACCTACAATAATATAGGAAAAGTTTGCGTCTCCTTTGAATGCGTTTTAACGAGTCACAGTCTAAGCGAACGGTAGATGTGTCTATTTTTTTTGAATAGTTATTCAGTGGCTAGCTTTTTAAAGTTCTTAGAAAGAAAAAACACAGGGAGGAACTTCAATTATTTATTAATACTATTATTTTTTATTTATATGTTAGAGTCAAATTTGTTTTTTTTTGTTGCTAATAAGTTAAATAAAAATGAGCTTTGAGAGCATAATACTCTTGGACGGATAAGGCGCAAATACGCAGAAACCGGTCTACAAGTGATGCTGCCCCTTCTAATTTGGGTTATATCTTGCAGATATACCAACCCCGTTTAACTTAGAAGTGTAATTCAATGTCTGTCGGGGCATATAGCCCGAGAAGTAGTTGTTGCTTCTTAGTGAACGGTTCTTTGAAGATTATTTTTCAAAACTTTGTAAGGCGTTATAATAAGTATTAATTCTATTATCTTCGATCTATTACCAAATTTTCGTCTATAATTTTTTGCGTTAACAACAAATCCAACCCTGTAATTCGTAAAACTGGCGGTTTTTATGTAGGTCCTCTCTATGACATGTGGTATAGTTTTTTAAACTTGGTACGAGAGACTTCCTTTTCCTTTTTTAAAATTGGCCTGTGTGGTTGCGGCTAAGTATTTTGCTCGAAGAAGTAAATAATATAGATATTTCATGGTACTTTACTTACTTGAGATAGGAGATTATAGGGCCAGATTTCGGTAGCTTTTATTTAAGGTGATTATAGGGAATTAGGATGAATGTATTGTTATTTTTTTACAAGTCTAAGCCGAACAGCATGAAGACGATGAAGTAGTTTGGAAGATATATTGCTTTTTTATGATTATCTTAATACTTTTTTTAATGCATACGTTGTAAATGATTAGAGAAGAGTTGAACCCCACATTTCATTTAAAAGTTTTTCTTCATATTCTATTTTAGAAAAAACATCCGCAAAAACTACACTTCGTTGTTATTATTTTTTTCTAATCTCTAATTAAACCGAAATAAAAAGAAAGTATCGACAAAAAATGGTATAGTTAGACTTCTGAAATAAAATTTGAAATCGATACTCTCAGATAATGAAAGAATGTGTAAAAAAATCAGGAGGGTTGTATCTGTGATATTTTGTATAAAGGGGTACCTACACAAAAGTGAATAGTTTAAATTTTCGAAAAATTAAACTTTTTAACCTTGGACTTTAGGACATTTTTATAATCATTTTCGGGATCTACGGGATCGATGGCTATCAGACGTAGAGCACATGTCTGTTAAAATTCAGTCATATATGTGAAATTTTCCCCTGAATCGATTGGTGAAGACTAGAACGTTCTATCTTTCCTATTAGTCGAGTTATAAGTATTTTTTGTTTTGAAAAGTGGATTTTCGAAAATTTCATGACTCTATTTGAAGGCGAAATAATGATTTTATCAAAAAACTGATTATGCCCGTCAATTTTCCGGCGCAAAAAACCCCTCTTTACGAATTTTAAGCATTTTTTATTTTTTTTTGTCGAAAATTTAGAACAAAGGGGTAGGTATGGAAATATTTTGCGATACAAATTGCTTTTTTCCAACTCCCTTAATCCTTGGCAAAATCGACTCAAAATTAGGGCTGGGCGATTATCAAAAAACTTAATCGATTATCGATTATATAAAATAATCGATTATTTTCGATTAATCGATTAATTGATTAATCGAAAAAAATCGATTAATCTAAAATAATCGATTAATCTAAAATAATCGATTAATCGAAAAAAATCGATTAATCGAAAAAAATCGATTAATCGAAAAAAATCGATTGATCGAAAAAAATCGATTAATCGAAAAAAATCGATTAATCGAAAAAAAATCGATTGATCGAAAAAAAAATCGATTAATCGAACAAAATCGATTAATCGAAAAAAATCGATTAATCGGAAATAATCGATTAATCGAAAATAATCAATTTTCGATGATTCGAAAATTTATTATTTTTCATTATTCTTGATAAAGGCAGCTGGACCGCAACCGAAACTTTAAAAATAGAGTTTCAACAAACATCGTGATCAAGAACTATTATATTTAACTAATTTTTTCCCTAACTCACGCCTTTAAAAAGATTGACAATTTGGAACTTACGAAAATATTTTGAAGTTTAAGACTTAAAAAAATTGTCAAGATTTGCCAGTCGATTTTCCGGTCCAAAAAACCCCTCTTTACGAATTTTTAGCATTTTTTAAAATATTTTGTCGAAAATTTAGAACAAAGGGGTAGGTATGGAAATATTTTGCGAATCAAATTGCTTTTTTCTAACTCCCTTAATCCTTGGCAATATCGACTCAAAATTCACTAAAATATGTAAAATTGTCCCCTCTATCGATTGGTGAAGACTAGAACGTTCTATCTTTGCTATAAGTCAAGTTATGAGTATTTTTTGTTTTGAAAAGTGGATTTTCGAAAATTTCATGACTATTTGGAGGCGAAATAATGACTTTATCACAAAACTGATTGTGCCAGTCGATTTTTTGGCCAAAAAACCCCTCTTTACGAATTTTTAGAATTTTTAATAATTTTTTTGTCGAAAATTTAGAACAAAGGGGGTAGCTATGGAAATATTTTGCGATACAAATTGATTTTTTCTAACTCCCATAATCCTTGGAAATATCGACTCAAAATTCACTAAAATATGTAAAATTGTCCCCTCTATCGATTGGTGAAGACTAGAACGTTCTATCTTTGCTATTAGTCGAGTTATGAGTATTTTTTGTTTTGAAAAGTGGATTTTCGAAAATTTCATGACTCCATTTGAAGGCGAAATAATGATTTTATCACAAAACTGATTGTGCCAGTCGATTTTTTGGCCAAAAAAACCCCTATTTACGAATTTTTAGCATTTTTTATAATTTTTTTGTCGAAAATTTAGAACAAAGGGGGTAGCTATGGAAATATTTTGCGATACAAATTGATTTTTTCTAACTCCCATAATCCTTGGAAATAAGGACTCAAAATTCACTAAAATATGTAAAATTGTCCCCTCTATCGATTGGTGAAGACTAGAACGTTCTATCTTTCCTATTTGTCGAGTTATGAGTATTTTTTGTTTTGAAAAGTGGATTTTCGAAAATTTCATGACTCTATTTGAAGGCGAAATGATGATTTTATCACAAAACTGATTGTGCCAGTCGATTTTTTGGCCAAAAAAAAACCCTCTTTACGAATTTTTAGCAGTTTTTATAATTTTTTTGTCGAAAATTTAGAACAAAGGGGGTAGCTATGGAAATATTTTGCGATACAAATTGATTTTTTCTAACTCCCATAATCCTTGGGAAATATAGACTCAACATTCACTAAAATATGTAAAATTGTCCCCTCTATCGATTGGTGAAGACTAGAACGTTCTATCTTTCCTATTTGTCGAGTTATGAGTATTTTTTGTTTTGAAAAGTGGATTTTCGAAAATTTCATGACTCTATTTGAAGGCGAAATGATGATTTTATCACAAAACTGATTGTGCCAGTCGATTTTTTGGCCAAAAAAAACCCTCTTTACGAATTTTTAGCAGTTTTTATAATTTTTTTGTCGAAAATTTAGAACAAAGGGGGTAGCTATGGAAATATTTTGCGATACAAATTGATTTTTTCTAACTTCCATAATCCTTGGAAATATGGACTCAAAATTCACTAAAATATGTAAAATTGTCCCCTCTATCGATTGGTGAAGACTAGAACGTTCTATCTTTCCTATTAGTCGAGTTATGAGTATTTTTTGTTTTGAAAAGTGGATTTTCGAAAATTTCATGACTCCATTTGAAGGCGAAATGATGATTTTATCACAAAACTGATTGTGCCAGTCGATTTTTTGGCCAAAAAAACCCCTCTTTACGAATTTTTAGCATTTTTTATAATTTTTTTGTAGAAAATTTAGAACAAAGGGGGTAGCTATGGAAATATTTTGCGATACAAATTGATTTTTTCTAACTCCCATAATCCTTGGAAATAAGGACTCAAAATTCACTAAAATATGTAAAATTGTCCCCTCTATCGATTGGTGAAGACTAGAACGTTCTATCTTTCCTATTTGTCGAGTTATGAGTATTTTTTGTTTTGAAAAGTGGATTTTCGAAAATTTCATGACTCCATTTGAAGGCGAAATAATGATTTTATCACAAAACTGATTGTGCCAGTCGATTTTTTGGCCAAAAAAACCCCTCTTTACGAATTTTTAGCATTTTTTATAATTTTTTTGTCGAAAATTTAGAACAAAGGGGGTAGCTATGGAAATATTTTGCGATACAAATTGATTTTTTCTAACTTCCATAATCCTTGGAAATATGGACTCAAAAGTCTCTAAAATATGTAAAATTGCCCCCTCTATCGATTGGTGAAGACTAGAACGTTCTATCTTTCCTATTTGTCGAGATATGAGTATTTTTTGTTTTGAAAAGTGGATTTTCGAAAATTTCATGACTCCATTTGAAGGCGAAATAATGATTTTATCACAAAACTGATTGAGCCAGTCGATTTTTTGGCCAAAAAAACCCCTCTTTACGAATTTTTAGCATTTTTTATAATTTTTTTGTCGAAAATTTAGAACAAAGGGGGTAGCTATGGAAAAATTTTTCGAATCAAATTGCTTTTTTCTAACTCCCTTAATCCTTGGCAATATAGACTCAAAATTCGCTAAAATATGTAAAATTGTCCCCTCTATCGATTGGTGAAGACTAGAACGTTCTATATTTCCTATTTGTCGAGTTATGAGTATTTTTTGTTTTGAAAAGTGGATTTTCGAAAATTTCATGACTCTATTTGAAGGCGAAATAATGACTTTATCACAAAACTAATTGAGCCAGTCGATTTTTTGGCCAAAAAAACCCCTCTTTACGAATTTTTAGCATTTTTTATAATTTTTTTGTCGAAAATTTAGAACAAAGGGGGTAGCTATGGAAATATTTTGCGATACAAATTGATTTTTTCTAACTCCCATAATCCTTGGGAAATATGGACTCAACATTCACTAAAATATGTAAAATTGCCTCCTCTATCGATTGGTGAAAACTAGAACGTTCTATCTTTCCTATTAGTCGAGTTATGAGTATTTTTTGTTTTGAAAAGTGGATTTTCGAAAATTTCATGACTCCATTTGAAGGCGAAATAATGACTTTATCACAAAACTGATTGAGCCAGTCGATTTTTTGGCCAAAAAAACCCCTCTTTATGAAATTTTAGCATTTTTTATAATTTTTTTGTCGAAAATTTAGAACAAAGGGGGTAGCTATGGAAATATTTTGCGATACAAATTGATTTTTTCTAACTCCCATAATCCTTGGAAATATGGACTCAAAATTCACTAAAATATGTAAAATTGTCCCCTCTATCGATTGGTGAAGACTAGAACGTTCTATCTTTCCTATTTGTCGAGTTATGAGTATTTTTTGTTTTGAAAAGTGGATTTTCGAAAATTTCATGACCCTATTTGAAGGCGAAATAATGATTTTATCACAAAACTGATTGTGCCAGTCGATTTTTTGGCCAAAAAAAACCCTCTTTACGAATTTTTAGCATTTTTTATAATTTTTTTGTCGAAAATTTAGAAAAAAGGGGGTAGCTATGGAAATATTTTTCGAATCAAATTGCTTTTTTCTAACTCCCTTAATCCTTGGCAATATAGACTCAAAATTCGCTAAAATATGTAAAATTGTCCCCTCTATCGATTGGTGAAGACTAGAACGTTCTATCTTTCATATTTGTCGAGTAATGAGTATTTTTTGTTTTGAAAAGTGGATTTTCGAAAATTTCATGACTCTATTTGAAGGCGAAATGATGATTTTATCACAAAACTGATTGTGCCAGTCGATTTTTTGGCCAAAAAAAACCCTCTTTACGAATTTTTAGCAGTTTTTATAATTTTTTTGTCGAAAATTTAGAACAAAGGGGGTAGCTATGGAAATATTTTGCGATACAAATTGATTTTTTCTAACTCCCATAATCCTTGGAAATAGGGACTCAAAATTCACTAAAATATGTAAAATTGTCCCCTCTATCGATTGGTGAAGACTAGAACGTTCTATCTTTCCTATTTGTCGAGTTATGAGTATTTTTTGTTTTGAAAAGTGGATTTTCGAAAATTTCATGACTCTATTTGAAGGCGAAATAATGATTTTATCACAAAACTGATTGTGCCAGTCGATTTTTTGGCCAAAAAAAACCCTCTTTACGAATTTTTAGCAGTTTTTATAATTTTTTTGTCGAAAATTTAGAACAAAGGGGGTAGCTATGGAAATATTTTGCGATACAAATTGATTTTTTCTAACTCCCATAATCCTTGGAAATAGGGACTCAAAATTCACTAAAATATGTAAAATTGTCCCCTCTATCGATTGGTGAAGACTAGAACGTTCTATCTTTCCTATTTGTCGAGTTATGAGTATTTTTTGTTTTGAAAAGTGGATTTTCGAAAATTTCATGACTCTATTTGAAGGCGAAATGATGATTTTATCACAAAACTGATTGTGCCAGTCGATTTTTTGGCCAAAAAAAACCCTCTTTACGAATTTTTAGCAGTTTTTATAATTTTTTTGTCGAAAATTTAGAACAAAGGGGGTAGCTATGGAAATATTTTGCGATACAAATTGATTTTTTCTAACTCCCATAATCCTTGGGAAATATGGACTCAACATTCACTAAAATATGTAAAATTGTCCCCTCTATCGATTGGTGAAGACTAGAACGTTCTATCTTTCCTATTAGTCGAGTTATGAGTATTTTTTGTTTTGAAAAGTGGATTTTCGAAAATTTCATGACTCCATTTGAAGGCGAAATAATGATTTTATCACAAAACTGATTGTGCCAGTCGATTTTTTGGCCAAAAAAACCCCTCTTTACGAATTTTTAGCAGTTTTTATAATTTTTTTGTCGAAAATTTAGAACAAAGGGGGTAGCTATGGAAATATTTTGCGATACAAATTGATTTTTTCTAACTCCCATAATCCTTGGAAATATAGACTCAAAATTCACTAAAATATGTAAAATTGTCCCCTCTATCGATTGGTGAAGACTAGAACGTTCTATCTTCCCTATTTGTCGAGTTATGAGTATTTTTTGTTTTGAAAAGTGGATTTTCGAAAATTTCATGACTCCATTTGAAGGCGAAATAATGATTATATCACAAAACTGATTGTGCCAGTCGATTTTTTGGCCAAAAAAAACCCCTCTTTACGAATTTTTAGCAGTTTTTATAATTTTTTTGTCGAAAATTTAGAACAAAGGGGGTAGCTATGGAAATATTTTGCGATACAAATTGATTTTTTCTAACTCCCATAATCCTTGGAAATAAGGACTCAAAATTCACTAAAATATGTAAAATATTCCCCTCTATCGATTGGTGAAGACTAGAACGTTCTATCTTTCCTATTTGTCGAGTTATGAGTATTTTTTGTTTTGAAAAGTGGATTTTCGAAAATTTCATGACTCCATTTGAAGGCGAAATGATGATTTTATCACAAAACTGATTGTGCCAGTCGATTTTTTGGCCAAAAAACCCCTCTTTACAAATTTTTAGCATTTTTTATAATTTTTTTGTCGAAAATTTAGAACAAAGGGGGTAGCTATGGAAATATTTTGCGATACAAATTGATTTTTTCTAACTCCCATAATCCTTGGAAATATGGACTCAAAATTCACTAAAATATGTAAAATTGTCCCCTCTATCGATTGGTGAAGACTAGAACGTTCTATCTTTCCTATTTGTCGAGTTATGAGTATTTTTGGTTTTGAAAAGTGGAATTTCGAAAATTTCATGACTCTATTTGAAGGCGAAATAATGATTTTATCACAAAACTGATTGTGCCAGTCGATTTTTTGGCCAAAAAAAACCCTCTTTACGAATTTTTAGCAGTTTTTATAATTTTTTTGTCGAAAATTTAGAACAAAGGGGGTAGCTATGGAAATATTTTGCGATACAAATTGATTTTTTCTAACTCCCATAATCCTTGGAAATAAGGACTCAAAATTCACTAAAATATGTAAAATTGTCCCCTCTATCGATTGGTGAAGACTAGAAAGTTCTATCTTTCCTATTTGTCGAGTTATGGGTATTTTTTGTTTTGAAAAGTGGATTGTCGAAAATTTCATGACTCTATTTGAAGGCGAAATGATGATTTTATCACAAAACTGATTGTGCCAGTCGATTTTTTGGCCAAAAAAAACCCTCTTTACGAATTTTTAGCAGTTTTTATAATTTTTTTGTCGAAAATTTAGAACAAAGGGGGTAGCTATGGAAATATTTTGCGATACAAATTGATTTTTTCTAACTCCCATAATCCTTGGGAAATGTGGACTCAACATTCACTAAAATATGTAAAATTGCCTCCTCTATCGATTGGTGAAGACTAGAACGTTCTATCTTTCCTATTATTCGAGTTATGAGTATTTTTTGTTTTGAAAAGTGGATTTTCGAAAATTTCATGACTCCATTTGAAGGCGAAATAATGATTTTATCACAAAACTGATTGTGCCAGTCGATTTTTTGGCCAAAAAAACCCCTCTTTACGAATTTTTAGCATTTTTTATAATTTTTTTGTCGAAAATTTAGAACAAAGGGGGTAGCTATGGAAATATTTTGCGATACAAATTGATTTTTTCTAACCCCCATAATCCTTGGAAATATGGACTCAAAATTCACTAAAATATGTAAAATTGTCCCCTCTATCGATTGGTGAAGACTAGAACGTTCTATCTTTCCTATTTGTCGAGTTATGAGTATTTTTTGTTTTGAAAAGTGGATTTTCGAAAATTTCATGACTCCATTTGAAGGCGAAATAATGATTTTATCACAAAACTGATTGAGCCAGTCGATTTTTTGGCCAAAAAAACCCCTCTTTACAAATTTTTAGCATTTTTTATAATTTTTTTGTCGAAAATTTAGAACAAAGGGGGTAGCTATGGAAATATTTTGCGATACAAATTGATTTTTTCTAACTCCCATAATCCTTGGAAATATGGACTCAAAATTCACTAAAATATGTAAAATTGTCCCCTCTATCGATTGGTGAAGACTAGAACGTTCTATCTTTCCTATTTGTCGAGTTATGAGTATTTTTTGTTTTGAAAAGTGGATTTTCGAAAATTTCATGACTCTATTTGAAGGCGAAATAATGATTTTATCACAAAACTGATTGAGCCAGTCGATTTTTTGGCCAAAAAAACCCCTCTTTACAAATTTTTAGCATTTTTTATAATTTTTTTGTCGAAAATTTAGAACAAAGGGGGTAGCTATGGAAATATTTTGCGATACAAATTGATTTTTTCTAACTCCCATAATCCTTGGAAATATGGACTCAAAATTCACTAAAATATGTAAAATTGTCCCCTCTATCGATTGGTGAAGACTAGAACGTTCTATCTTTCCTATTTGTCGAGTTATGAGTATTTTTTGTTTTGAAAAGTGGATTTTCGAAAATTTCATGACTCTATTTGAAGGCGAAATAATGATTTTATCACAAAACTGATTGTGCCAGTCGATTTTTTGGCCAAAAAAAACCCTCTTTACGAATTTTTAGCAGTTTTTATAATTTTTTTGTCGAAAATTTAGAACAAAGGGGGTAGCTATGGAAATATTTTGCGATACAAATTGATTTTTTCTAACTCCCATAATCCTTGGAAATAAGGACTCAAAATTCACTAAAATATGTAAAATTGTCCCCTCTATCGATTGGTGAAGACTAGAACGTTCTATCTTTCCTATTAGTCGAGTTATGAGTATTTTTTGTTTTGAAAAGTGGATTTTCGAAAATTTCATGACTCTATTTGAAGGCGAAATGATGATTTTATCACAAAACTGATTGTGCCAGTCGATTTTTTGGCCAAAAAAAACCCTCTTTACGACTTTTTAGCAGTTTTTATAATTTTTTTGTCGAAAATTTAGAACAAAGGGGGTAGCTATGGAAATATTTTGCGATACAAATTGATTTTTTCTAACTCCCATAATCCTTGGGAAATATGGACTCAACATTCACTAAAATATGTAAAATTGTCCCCTCTATCGATTGGTGAAGACTAGAACGTTCTATCTTTCCTATTAGTCGAGTTATGAGTATTTTTTGTTTTGAAAAGTGGATTTTCGAAAATTTCATGACTCCATTTGAAGGCGAAATAATGATTTTATCACAAAACTGATTGTGCCAGTCGATTTTTTGGCCAAAAAAACCCCTCTTTATGAAATTTTAGCATTTTTTATAATTTTTTTGTCGAAAATTTAGAACAAAGGGGGTAGCTATGGAAATATTTTGCGATACAAATTGATTTTTTCTAACTCCCATAATCCTTGGAAATATAGACTCAAAATTCACTAAAATATGTAAAATTGTCCCCTCTATCGATTGGTGAAGACTAGAACGTTCTATCTTCCCTATTTGTCGAGTTATGAGTATTTTTTGTTTTGAAAAGTGGATTTTCGAAAATTTCATGACTCCATTTGAAGGCGAAATAATGATTATATCACAAAACTGATTGTGCCAGTCGATTTTTTGGCCAAAAAAAACCCCTCTTTACGAATTTTTAGCAGTTTTTATAATTTTTTTGTCGAAAATTTAGAACAAAGGGGGTAGCTATGGAAATATTTTGCGATACAAATTGATTTTTTCTAACTCCCATAATCCTTGGAAATAAGGACTCAAAATTCACTAAAATATGTAAAATATTCCCCTCTATCGATTGGTGAAGACTAGAACGTTCTATCTTTCCTATTTGTCGAGTTATGAGTATTTTTTGTTTTGAAAAGTGGATTTTCGAAAATTTCATGACTCTATTTGAAGGTGAAATGATGATTTTATCACAAAACTGATTGTGCCAGTCGATTTTTTGGCCAAAAAAAACCCTCTTTACGAATTTTTAGCAGTTTTTATAATTTTTTTGTCGAAAATTTAGAACAAAGGGGGTAGCTATGGAAATATTTTGCGATACAAATTGATTTTTTCTAACTCCCATAATCCTTGGAAATAAGGACTCAAAATTCACTAAAATATGTAAAATTGTCCCCTCTATCGATTGGTGAAGACTAGAAAGTTCTATCTTTCCTATTTGTCGAGTTATGGGTATTTTTTGTTTTGAAAAGTGGATTGTCGAAAATTTCATGACTCTATTTGAAGGCGAAATGATGATTTTATCACAAAACTGATTGTGCCAGTCGATTTTTTGGCCAAAAAAAACCCTCTTTACGAATTTTTAGCAGTTTTTATAATTTTTTTGTCGAAAATTTAGAACAAAGGGGGTAGCTATGGAAATATTTTGCGATACAAATTGATTTTTTCTAACTCCCATAATCCTTGGGAAATGTGGACTCAACATTCACTAAAATATGTAAAATTGCCTCCTCTATCGATTGGTGAAGACTAGAACGTTCTATCTTTCCTATTAGTCGAGTTATGAGTATTTTTTGTTTTGAAAAGTGGATTTTCGAAAATTTCATGACTCCATTTGAAGGCGAAATAATGATTTTATCACAAAACTGATTGTGCCAGTCGATTTTTTGGCCAAAAAAACCCCTCTTTACGAATTTTTAGCATTTTTTATAATTTTTTTGTCGAAAATTTAGAACAAAGGGGGTAGCTATGGAAATATTTTGCGATACAAATTGATTTTTTCTAACCCCCATAATCCTTGGAAATATGGACTCAAAATTCACTAAAATATGTAAAATTGTTCCCTCTATCGATTGGTGAAGACTAGAACGTTCTATCTTTCCTATTTGTCGAGTTATGAGTATTTTTTGTTTTGAAAAGTGGATTTTCGAAAATTTCATGACTCCATTTGAAGGCGAAATAATGATTATATCACAAAACTGATTGTGCCAGTCGATTTTTTGGCCAAAAAAAACCCCTCTTTACGAATTTTTAGCATTTTTTATAATTTTTTTGTCGAAAATTTAGAACAAAGGGGGTAGCTATGGAAATATTTTGCGATACAAATTGATTTTTTCTAACTCCCATAATCCTTGGAAATAAGGACTCAAAATTCACTAAAATATGTAAAATTGTCCCCTCTATCGATTGGTGAAGACTAGAACGTTCTATCTTTCCTATTTGTCGAGTTATGAGTATTTTTTGTTTTGAAAAGTGGATTTTCGAAAATTTCATGACTCTATTTGAAGGTGAAATGATGATTTTATCACAAAACTGATTGTGCCAGTCGATTTTTTGGCCGAAAAAAACCCTCTTTACGAATTTTTAGCAGTTTTTATAATTTTTTTGTCGAAAATTTAGAACAAAGGGGGTAGCTATGGAAATATTTTGCGATACAAATTGATTTTTTCTAACTCCCATAATCCTTGGGAAATGTGGACTCAACATTCACTAAAATATGTAAAATTGCCTCCTCTATCGATTGGTGAAGACTAGAACGTTCTATCTTTCCTATTAGTCGAGTTATGAGTATTTTTTGTTTTGAAAAGTGGATTTTCGAAAATTTAATGACTCCATTTGAAGGCGAAATAATGATTTTATCACAAAACTGATTGAGCCAGTCGATTTTTTGGCCAAAAAAACCCCTCTTTACAAATTTTTAGCATTTTTTATAATTTTTTTGTCGAAAATTTAGAACAAAGGGGGTAGCTATGGAAATATTTTGCGATACAAATTGATTTTTTCTAACTCCCATAATCCTTGGAAATATGGACTCAAAATTCACTAAAATATGTAAAATTGTCCCCTCTATCGATTGGTGAAGACTAGAATGTTCTATCTTTCCTATTTGTCGAGTTATGAGTATTTTTTGTTTTGAAAAGTGGATTTTCGAAAATTTCATGACTCTATTTGAAGGCGAAATAATGATTTTATCACAAAACTGATTGAGCCAGTCGATTTTTTGGCCAAAAAAACCCCTCTTTACAAATTTTTAGCATTTTTTATAATTTTTTTGTCGAAAATTTAGAACAAAGGGGGTAGCTATGGAAATATTTTGCGATACAAATTGATTTTTTCTAACTCCCATAATCCTTGGAAATATGGACTCAAAATTCACTAAAATATGTAAAATTGTCCCCTCTATCGATTGGTGAAGACTAGAACGTTCTATCTTTCCTATTTGTCGAGTTATGAGTATTTTTTGTTTCGAAAATTTCATGACTCTATTTGAAGGCGAAATAATGATTTTATCACAAAACTGATTGTGCCAGTCGATTTTTTGGCCAAAAAAAACCCTCTTTACGAATTTTTAGCAGTTTTTATAATTTTTTTGTCGAAAATTTAGAACAAAGGGGGTAGCTATGGAAATATTTTGCGATACAAATTGATTTTTTCTAACTCCCATAATCCTTGGAAATAAGGACTCAAAATTCACTAAAATATGTAAAATTGTCCCCTCTATCGATTGGTGAAGACTAGAACGTTCTATCTTTCCTATTAGTCGAGTTATGAGTATTTTTTGTTTTGAAAAGTGGATTTTCGAAAATTTCATGACTCCATTTGAAGGCGAAATGATGATTTTATCACAAAACTGATTGTGCCAGTCGATTTTTTGGCCAAAAAACCCCTCTTTACAAATTTTTAGCATTTTTTATAATTTTTTTGTCGAAAATTTAGAGCAAAGGGGGTAGCTATGGAAATATTTTGCGATACAAATTGATTTCTTCTAACTCCCATAATCCTTGGAAATATGGACTCAAAATTCACTAAAATATGTAAAATTGTCCCCTCTATCGATTGGTGAAGACTAGAACGTTCTATCTTTCCTATTTGTCGAGTTATGAGTATTTTTGGTTTTGAAAAGTGGAATTTCGAAAATTTCATGACTCTATTTGAAGGCGAAATAATGATTTTATCACAAAACTGATTGTGCCAGTCGATTTTTTGGCCAAAAAAAACCCTCTTTACGAATTTTTTGCAGTTTTTATAATTTTTTTGTCGAAAATTTAGAACAAAGGGGGTAGCTATGGAAATATTTTGCGATACAAATTGATTTTTTCTAACTCCCATAATCCTTGGAAATAGGGACTCAAAATTCACTAAAATATGTAAAATTGTCCCCTCTATCGATTGGTGAAGACTAGAACGTTCTATCTTTCCTATTTGTCGAGTTATGAGTATTTTTTGTTTTGAAAAGTGGATTTTCGAAAATTTCATGACTCTATTTGAAGGCGAAATGATGATTTTATCACAAAACTGATTGTGCCAGTCGATTTTTTGGCCAAAAAAAAACCCTCTTTACGAATTTTTAGCAGTTTTTATAATTTTTTTGTCGAAAATTTAGAACAAAGGGGGTAGCTATGGAAATATTTTGCGATACAAATTGATTTTTTCTAACTCCCATAATCCTTGGGAAATGTGGACTCAACATTCACTAAAATATGTAAAATTGCCTCCTCTATCGATTGGTGAAGACTAGAACGTTCTATCTTTCCTATTAGTCGAGTTATGAGTATTTTTTGTTTTGAAAAGTGGATTTTCGAAAATTTAATGACTCCATTTGAAGGCGAAATAATGATTTTATCACAAAACTGATTGAGCCAGTCGATTTTTTGGCCAAAAAAACCCCTCTTTACAAATTTTTAGCATTTTTTATAATTTTTTTGTCGAAAATTTAGAACAAAGGGGGTAGCTATGGAAATATTTTGCGATACAAATTGATTTTTTCTAACTCCCATAATCCTTGGAAATATGGACTCAAAATTCACTAAAATATGTAAAATTGTCCCCTCTATCGATTGGTGAAGACTAGAATGTTCTATCTTTCCTATTTGTCGAGTTATGAGTATTTTTTGTTTTGAAAAGTGGATTTTCGAAAATTTCATGACTCTATTTGAAGGCGAAATAATGATTTTATCACAAAACTGATTGAGCCAGTCGATTTTTTGGCCAAAAAAACCCCTCTTTACAAATTTTTAGCATTTTTTATAATTTTTTTGTCGAAAATTTAGAACAAAGGGGGTAGCTATGGAAATATTTTGCGATACAAATTGATTTTTTCTAACTCCCATAATCCTTGGAAATATGGACTCAAAATTCACTAAAATATGTAAAATTGTCCCCTCTATCGATTGGTGAAGACTAGAACGTTCTATCTTTCCTATTTGTCGAGTTATGAGTATTTTTTGTTTTGAAAAGTGGATTTTCGAAAATTTCATGACTCTATTTGAAGGCGAAATAATGATTTTATCACAAAACTGATTGTGCCAGTCGATTTTTTGGCCAAAAAAAACCCTCTTTACGAATTTTTAGCAGTTTTTATAATTTTTTTGTCGAAAATTTAGAACAAAGGGGGTAGCTATGGAAATATTTTGCGATACAAATTGATTTTTTCTAACTCCCATAATCCTTGGAAATAAGGACTCAAAATTCACTAAAATATGTAAAATTGTCCCCTCTATCGATTGGTGAAGACTAGAACGTTCTATCTTTCCTATTAGTCGAGTTATGAGTATTTTTTGTTTTGAAAAGTGGATTTTCGAAAATTTCATGACTCTATTTGAAGGCGAAATGATGATTTTATCACAAAACTGATTGTGCCAGTCGATTTTTTGGCCAAAAAAAACCCTCTTTACGAATTTTTAGCAGTTTTTATAATTTTTTTGTCGAAAATTTAGAACAAAGGGGGTAGCTATGGAAATATTTTGCGATACAAATTGATTTTTTCTAACTCCCATAATCCTTGGAAATAAGGACTCAAAATTCACTAAAATATGTAAAATTGTCCCCTCTATCGATTGGTGAAGACTAGAACGTTTTATCTTTCCTATTAGTCGAGTTATGAGTATTTTTTGTTTTGAAAAGTGGATTTTCGAAAATTTCATGACTCCATTTGAAGGCGAAATGATGATTTTATCACAAAACTGATTATGCCAGTAGATTTTTTGGCCAAAAAAACCCCTCTTTACGAATTTTTAGCATTTTTTATAATTTTTTTGTCGAAAATTTAGAACAAAGGGGGTAGCTATGGAAATATTTTGCGATACAAATTGATTTTTTCTAACTCCCATAATCCTTGGAAATATAGACTCAAAATTCACTAAAATATGTAAAATTGTCCCCTCTATCGATTGGTGAAGACTAGAACGTTCTATCTTTCCTATTAGTCGAGTTATGAGTATTTTTTGTTTTGAAAAGTGGATTTTCGAAAATTTCATGACTCCATTTGAAGGCGAAATAATGATTATATCACAAAACTGATTGTGCCAGTCGATTTTTTGGCCAAAAAAACCCCTCTTCACGAATTTTTAGCATTTTTTATAATTTTTTTGTCGAAAATTTAGAACAAAGGGGGTAGCTATGGAAATATTTTGCGATACAAATTGATTTTTTCTAACTTCCATAATCCTTAGAAATATGGACTTAAAAGTCTCTAAAATATGTAAAATTGCCCCCTCTATCGATTGGTGAAGACTAGAACGTTCTATCTTTCCTATTAGTCGAGTTATGAGTATTTTTTGTTTTGAAAAGTGGATTTTCGAAAATTTCATGACTCCACTTGAAGGCGAAATAATGATTTTATCACAAAACTGATTGAGCCAGTCGATTTTTTGGCCAAAAAAACCCCTCTTTACGAATTTTTAGCATTTTTTATAATTTTTTTGTCGAAAATTTAGAACAAAGGGGGTAGCTATGGAAATATTTTTCGAATCAAATTGCTTTTTTCTAACTACCTTAATCCTTGGCAATATAGACTCAAAATTCGCTAAAATATGTAAAATTGTCCCCTCTATCGATTGGTGAAGACTAGAACGTTCTATATTTCCTATTAGTCGAGTTATGAGTATTTTTTGTTTTGAAAAGTGGATTTTCGAAAATTTCATGACTCTATTTGAAGGCGAAATAATGACTTTATCACAAAACTGATTGAGCCAGTCGATATTTTGGCCAAAAAAACCCCTCTTTACGAATTTTTAGCATTTTTCATAATTTTTTTGTCGAAAATTTAGAACAAAGGTAGTAGCTATGGAAATATTTTGCGATACAAATTGATTTTTCCTAACTCCCATAATCCTTGGAAATGTGGACTCAAAATTCAATAAAATATGTAAAATTGTCCCCTCTATCGATTGGTGGAGACTAGAACGTTCTATCTTTCCTGTTTGTCGAGTTATGAGTATTTTTTGTTTTGAAAAGTGGATTTTCGAAAATTTCATGACTCCATTTGAAGGCGAAATAATGATTTTATCACAAAACTGATTGTGCCAGTCGATTTTTTGGCCAAAGAAACCCCTCTTTACGAATTTTTAGCAGTTTTTATAATTTTTTTTAACAAAGGGGGTAGCTATGGAAATATTTTGCGATACAAATTGATTTTTTCTAACTCCCATAATCCTTGGAAATGTGGACTCAAAATTCAATAAAATATGTAAAATTGTCCCCTCTATCGATTGGTGAAGACTAGAACGTTCTATCTTTCCTGTTTGTCGAGTTATGAGTATTTTTTGTTTTGAAAAGTGGATTTTCGAAAATTTCATGACTCCATTTGAAGGCGAAATAATGATTTTATCACAAAACTGATTGTGCCAGTCGATTTTTTGGCCAAAAAAACCCCTCTTTACGTATTTTTAGCATTTTTTATAATTTTTTTGTCGAAAATTTAGAACAAAGGGGGTAGCTATGGAAATATTTTGCGATACAAATTGATTTTTTCTAACTTCCATAATCCTTGGAAATATGGGCTCAAAAGTCTCTAAAATATGTAAAATTGTCCCCTCTATCGATTGGTGAAGACTAGAACGTTCTATCTTTCCTGTTTGTCGAGTTATGAGTATTTTTTGTTTTGAAAAGTGGATTTTCGAAAATTTCATGACTCCATTTGAAGGCGAAATAATGATTTTATCACAAAACTGATTGTGCCAGTCGATTTTTTGGCCAAAAAAACCCCTCTTTACGAATTTTTAGCAGTTTTTATGATTTTTTTGTCGAAAATTTAGAACAAAGGGGGTAGCTATGGAAATATTTTGCGATACAAATTAATTTTTTCTAACTCCCATAATCCTTGGAAATATAGACTCAAAATTCACTAAAATATGTAAAATTGTCCCCTCTATCGATTGGTGAAGACTAGAACGTTCTATCTTTCCTATTTGTCGAGTTATGAGTATTTTTTGTTTTGAAAAGTGGATTTTCGAAAATTTCATGACTCCATTTGAAGGCGAAATAATGATTATATCACAAAACTGATTGTGTCAGTCGATTTTTTGGCCAAAAAAACCCCTCTTTACGAATTTTTAGTATTTTTTATAATTTTTTTGTCGAAAATTTAGAACAAAGGGGGTAGCTATGGAAATATTTTGCGATACAAATTGATTTTTCCTAACTCCCATAATCCTTGGAAATGTGGACTCAAAATTCAATAAAATATGTAAAATTGTCCCCTCTATCGATTGGTGAAGACTAGAACGTTCTATCTTTCCTGTTTGTCGAGTTATGAGTATTTTTTGTTTTGAAAAGTGGATTTTCGAAAATTTCATGACTCCATTTGAAGGCGAAATAATGATTTTATCACAAAACTAATTGTGCCAGTCGATTTTTTGGCCAAAAAAACCCCTCTTTACGAATTTTTAGCATTTTTTATAATTTTTTTGTCGAAAATTTAGAACAAAGGGGGTAGCTATGGAAATATTTTGCGATACAAATTGATTTTTTCTAACTCCCATAATCCTTGGAAATATGGACTCAAAATTCACTAAAATATGTAAAATTGTCCCCTCTATCGATTGGTGGAGACTAGAACGTTCTATCTTTCCTATTTGTCGAGTTATGAGTATTTTTTGTTTTGAAAAGTGGATTTTCGAAAATTTCATGACTCCATTTGAAGGCGAAATAATGATTTTATCACAAAACTGATTGTGCAGTCGATTTTTTGGCCAAAAAAAACCCCTCTTTACGTATTTTTAGCATTTTTTATAATTTTTTTGTCGAAAATTTAGAACAAAGGGGGTAGCTATGGAAATATTTTGCGATACAAATTGATTATTTCTAACTCCATAATCCTTGGAAATATGGACTCAAAATTCACTAAAATATGTAAAATTGTCCCCTCTATCGATTGGTGAAGACTAGAACGTTCTATCTTTCCTATTTGTCGAGTTATGAGTATTTTTTGTTTTGAAAAGTGGATTTTCGAAAATTTCATGACTCTATTTGAAGGCGAAATAATGACTTTATCACAAAACTGATTGTGCCAGTCGATTTTTTGGCCAAAAAAAACCCCTCTTTACGAATTTTTAGCATTTTTTATAATTTTTTTGTCGAAAATTTAGAACAAAGGGGGTAGCTATGGAAATATTTTTCGAATCAAATTGCTTTTTTCTAACTCCCTTAATCCTTGGCAACATAGACTCAAAATTCGCTAAATATGTAAAATTGTCCCCTCTATCGATTGGTGAAGACTAGAACGTTCTATCTTTCCTATTTGTCGAGTTATGAGTATTTTTTGTTTTGAAAAGTGGATTTTCGAAAATTTCATGACTCCATTTGAAGGC